>VZUI01001043.1:0-133918 GCA_013401135.1 Cettia cetti
CCCCCCCCCAAAAAAAAAAAAAAAAAAAACCACAAAAAAACCCCCCTCCACAGCCAATTTAGTGCAGTAGATGGTTTAAGAAAGGACATCCAGAACTGGCCTGCATAGTCCTGGCAGCATTTATTTATAATGTATTTTTTGAGCTGCTCAAGGGTGCTCTTAAATGGGGAATGAGTCTAACGAAAGAAATCACAGAAGCAGTCAGGTAAGTGGAATAGAATGGTTTAGGTTTGTACACAGTACAAATATTATCTGTAAAGTCTCATGTTTTATAACGTTACTGGGCAATGAGGGTGTGAAAAATGATGTGTTTGTTAATGCGTGAGGTATGTGCAATCTGTATGGATGGAAGTGTATACCCGAGTGTTTCTGTGCTGATAATGGGTAATGGATGGGGAGAGGAGAGGGAGGAGCAGCAATGTGTGTGCCAGTGGTGACATTGTGGTGTATGGGGAACAGCACGGGGCGATTGTGATGCAGTTGGATAACATTTAGATACTGCCAACTGGAGAGGAAAAAAAAGACTTTTCCTGCTCTCCTGAATATACTTTTCTTCCTATTTGTTTCCAGTTCTCCCTTCTTGAGTAAGGCAAGGAACGCTCTCCCAGGCTGGAAGTATTGATGAGGTGACAACTCACTCAGCTGCCTCGCATTCCCCTAAATGATGAAGAGGTTCAATACATGAAACAAAATACTTTTCTTGTAGGCTTAGGACAGGGAAGAAGTAGAGAAGGCTTTTTATCTGCAAATGGGAGCATTGAAAAGGTATCCCAAGTGTTTCTTCCAGTTCTATCCAGTGATTGCTGACCATAATAATCAATAATTACACAAGAACCCATTTCCTCTAGCCATTATGAATCTTAGCACTCAGCTACCTGCTCAGAGGGCTTTTTGTTTTCACAGGTAAAAATTTGCTTAATCTTTTAGTCTCAGATGTCTTTTCTCACATGAGAGTTTTACTAGTTCTGTAACAAAGAACCCAGTTCCCAATGTTTTCGGGCACTCCTTTCCAGCCTTGGAGCATACTCATGTGTATGCTAATGGTCTGAGGAGGAGATGTGCTCTTTTATATTTACTCTTTTCACTTTTTTCTTCCATTAGCAATAGAGCTCCTTCCAGTCAGCGTGAGGAATACGGCTGCTCTCATCCCAGGCTGCTGGCAGAGCCAGTGCTTTAGGAGTGCACACCCTTTCTGTGTGCCAGCTTTGCCTCCTGTAAGCCTTGAGTGAGCCAAGACCCTTGCTTTGCTGGTGGGGCCTGGACCCTTCCTCCAGCTCCAGATTTACCCTGTGCAAGGCTGAGTTGCTTAGGAATAGGTTAGACAAGGGATGTTGATGTACAGGTTCCACAGCAGCAGCTGGGTGTTGTGTGCAGTTGCCTGGACAGGCTGGTGGGGCTGGGTTGGTGATGAGGAGCTGTAGCACTGCTTGCTTCCTTGTGTGCTGTAAAGTGAGGATAGGTGGCAAAAGCTGATGAAGAGTAAGGGCAAGGGATGCCCTTTTTTCCAGGCACATCAGAACACCTGATGGGTTTTTCTGTGGAAGAGGATTAGCTGTGAGGTAGTTGTTGTCTGACAGAGGCTGTTAAAGGACTGAATGATCTGAGTGAAGTCTGTAATGGTACCAGACAAAGATATCCTGGAGGGGAGTCTGGGGAAAATCTTTCATGTGTGCCTTTGAACACGAGGACGTGTTTTGCCAAATATCATCTCCTTTGTGCATAGGGTGCTGCTGGACAGGTGCAGAATTTTGCTGTCTGTGGTCCCCATAGGAAGCATGAATCTTTGCCTCTTTGGTATCCCCTTTTCCTTAAAAAGGAGCATAACAGTTTCATTTGCTGCTCATACTAAATGAGCAATGATTTTGGCAGCTGATGTACTCTTCCTGCTGTTGATTTATCCGTGATAAAATCAAAAATATCAAGCACAGCACAGACCACCCTGTCCCACTCTGAGAGGGAGCTAAGGATAAGTGTAGGTGCGTATGTGAGACACAGCCCTCTCCTGGGCTGTGTCTCAGAAGGGCAGACATCCCTGCAATCAATATGGAAGGGGAAAAAATGCTGGGTGTACATGATTCTTACAGAAATAGGTACAGGAAAAAGAAGCTCAGGTTTGATTAGGTGCTATGCCATTGCACTGTGGTGCTTTGGCTGATGCTGAATTTCCTGGAAGCTAAGGCATTTCCTTGTGAGGCAACCCTCCAGGAGGTTGCCTGCCTGTGTGGCAGCATTGCCCTGCTCATCTGCATGGAAGCAAAAAGAAAAGCACTACAAGGGCTGCTACCCGAATTTTTCTGAGCCAAAGGAGTATTCTGTCTCACAGTGAAGTCTTGCTGGCTATATCTGCTGTTTTAATGTTCCTGGGGAAGAAATTCTGCATGACTACACACTGAGGGTAAAGGGCTCTTTACACTAACCATGCTTATTGGTCACCCACAAGCATAAAATAGGATTTTGCAGTGCTTGTCGGCTGTAGAGGTACTGGACTTTGAATGGTACCTCTGAGAGGAGATGATTTTGGAGACAATGCGAGGGTATACATATCTAATTAAGGCAGGTTTTCTTTTTTTTTTTGTTTAAGGGTTGGTTTATTTTATTTTAAAAAGATAGCATGAGAGGGCAGGTTTCAGAGGAGAGGCTTTGGCTTAAAGAAAAGGTGAGTGTAATCACAGCTGTGGGCTCACAGTCTGGCTTTTGCAGTTCCTAGGTTATATAAAGCATCCAAAGGAAACTCAGTTCTTGAAACTTGTTCCCTTCCCTAGAGTCTGCCTCTGTGTGAACTCATGGATGTAGGTTTCTTCATGTTTTTCTGGATTGGCAGAGCTCTCCCAAAAAAGGGTGTCTCTCTCCTGTTTCTGGTGATGGTGATTGTGCTCTTGGGAGGGGGCAGATGTGGCAGGCAGGCCATGAGCACTGGGATGAGGAAGGGAGCAAGCAAGGAGACAAATGAAAGGCTGTGGGCCTTTCCAATTGGGAAATCAATAGCATATGAGTATGCAATGTAAGTGTGTAATCACAGCTCCCTCCCCTCTGCCCCTAAGCACTTACATTGATGGGGAGTTGCAAGCCAGAACCAATTAATCCTTACAACCTGCTAGGACAATAACTATTAATATTCTTCTGCATGCACTCTGGTTGCTGCACCTGCTTGGAGCCTGGCTGTGCTTGACCCTCAGCAGCTGACCCAAAGTTCCACCAGGGGAGCAAGACTCTTTCTGATCATGAGCCTTGCAGCCAGTGCACTGTTACCTAACTTCCCCCTGTGGATGTTGGAGGGAGGCTGACTGGGAGGTATAGATACTTGAGTATCTGAAAAAGGAGGGATTTGCTGGTAAGGTTTTGCCTGCAGGAAGGAGGGGTTATTTAAAAGGGGCATCTGTGGAACTTTTGAAGCGTAAATGCATTTAGACTTTTGTTATGCTGGTACATCTTCATACAATGAAGTATCTACTCTTTGCCTTGTAAATGTGCGTTGTAAATAGGATTGAAACATCCAGTTTTCAACAACAGTTTTATTTGTGTCTGTGCACATGATCTGTGCATAAAGGCATGGCCTTTGAATATTTCTTTCTTTGGCTTTTGGGAAGGTGCATGTATGGAACAGAAGATGATCTATATATGCATGCACATGCATTTGAGTGAATGCATGTGACCGAAAATGCACAAGTTGTGCCGTAAACATTCCTGAGAAATGTTAACAAACCTGGTTCAGAGTTGTGTTTTGTGCAAGGGACTTGTCATGAATGTTAGTGCAGGAGGTGAATGCAGCCTGATTGCTGATAGGAATGTCTGTGTAGCTATGTGTGCTTTTGGAGTGACCATTATTCACAGCGCATTTGCATCCTATCTTGACATGGCAAGAGATTGTTGCAGTGAAACAAAATTGTTTCTGTGCCTTGGCTACCCCTCCTCATCTTTCTGCGATAGCCTCAGTGTAAGGTGGCAGCTTAGCCACACTTCAGTCACCTGGGTAGGAAATACAGCCTAGAGAGTGGAAAGGACATGTTTGACTCCTACACTTTCATGGGAGAGTTTCTGGGAATTGAAGGAAAAGGATAAAAGGAGGCTTTCTTACATGCACAAGTTGCATTGTTTTTTAATTAGACCAACACATACAAAAATAGTACAACCTGACTGAGCCCACCTTCCTTGCATAGCTATGCTATTTTATGAGCTGGATTCAGCCTGAAGCAGTAAAATCAGAAAGTCTGTACTCTGGCTGTTACCTTTATTAACACAGCCGTGCTGGTTTCACTTCCTCAACAGCACAGGCGCTGTCCAGCGTGGCTGAGTTCTGCCCAGTC
This sequence comes from Cettia cetti, assembly GCA_013401135.1. NCBI lineage: Eukaryota > Metazoa > Chordata > Aves > Passeriformes > Sylviidae > Cettia > Cettia cetti. Next base: position 4,305 of record VZUI01001043.1, read on the forward strand.
TCAGTTTGGGTGGCTGAGCAGGATAGACCTGCCTGGGCATGCCCTGGTGAGATGTTCTGCTATTTTAGAGCTCCTGGAGAGGAAAGGAAAGTATTTTTCTGGAAAGGTCATGCTGTACCAATGTTGGGCTTTTAGGAACAGTAATTTCTTGGTGATTCAAAGAACAAAAAATTAATCATGCTTGCTCAAGTGGTGTAAGAGCTGTCTGTAGACTAGGCCAGCTAAGGGAGGGAAGGCAGGAAACAGTGGGAGCTAAAGTGAGGGTCCATAAGCTCTCCTCCATTTTCATGTATCCTAGGTGCCTACTGGTGACTGGTTTCTGTACTCTCCAGCAGCCACAGAGCTGGAACTGATTGGGATGTTGATAAAAAAAAAAAGAAAGTCCAGCTGCAGTATGAGGTAAATGAGCTGTGGCATTGCCCCAGAGCGACCTAGAGCTATGGTCAGCAGGGCAGTCTTCCTTCTCTTTCGGCCTGCTGTGTGCACAGAGGAAAGAAAGGAAGGGCCATTCTGGCTGGCCTTGCTCTGTCTATACTGATGTAAATATTCGTAGCAGCAGCCTTTTCTTCAGGCTTCAAGGAACCTCACAAGACCCCTGCATGTAGACTCTGCTTATCCCCTGGTCAACCCCAAGAACTTTTGGTCCCTTTCTCTTTTTCCTGCTGACCAAGGTGACCCAAATCACCACAAAACTGAAACAAACACCTCAAGCTCTCCTGGATGCTGAAGCTTTGTTTGTAGCTGCTTTGAAGGGGGAACAGCCATATGGAACATATTGGGGAGGCAGAAGACTTCAAGGCTCTGCTTTCTTTCCACACATGGTAGTATTAGCTCTGTAATTCTTTCAGACCTGGGGATGCTAAGTGAGAAGAGGTTTTGAAATTCTTACAGGGAGGGGCTTAGGGTGACCTTGACTTAGAAGAAACCTTCTTGTGGAGTTGCCACCTTTCATTGGTGCTTTGGTGATAATAATGCCAGGTTTTTGGGTTTGATCCCCATGTGGATCATTCACTTTAGAGCTCGACTCAGTGGTCATTGTGGGTCCTTTCCAACTCAGAATATTCTGTGATTCAGGTATCTTGAGAGCTTGACAGGTTTCTTTCTGAACTCTTTCTCAAGTTCTCCAGAAGTTTGTTGAAGCAAAGATCTTTGCAGAAAATTTCTACTTGACCATAGCAACATTTTTCTAATAAGGAATAAAAAAGGTGTTTTGTTGGAAAAATTCAATATTGAGTTTTCAAGAACAGATTAAGGCACAAATGCTTAAAGACTTTTCTGTGATGTATTTACTGCTGTTATAAGACTACATCAAAGTCTCAGGTGTCATCTAAACCAAAAAAAGTTCTGAAAATTGTGGCCTTTATAGGTGTAATCAAAAACCTGAAAATGTTACCTGAGTGCAGCCAATAGCTGGTGTCTGTCCTTAGCCTGCAGGCAGCTGAAAGTGCTGTACTGAAGACGTGGCCTCACTTTTTCTGGAACTGGATTTCCTTGAAAGAGACCCAGGTGGTGTGACTGTGGAGGAGGGAATGTCCAGTGAGCAGAACTCGTGTCCTGTAGCAATGCCGTGTCTGAGCCAGAGGATGAGCATGTGCATGTATCTGTGTGTGCATGGCATGTGCAGGGCCTGTGCTGTCATCACCAGAATTACAGTCTAGCCAGATAACAAGCTGTTGTTGTTTACAGCACTTGGTTCCGGGCACTTCAATTCCAGAAAGATGTAAACAAAATTAGAGGGAATTCAGAGGATTGCAAGGAGAATGATTAAGGGGCTGGAGGGACTGACTTTATGAAGAATGCTTGTGAGAGCTAAATATATAGCTGTTTTGGCTAAATGACTAGAGAGGAACTATGCTAATGATGTAGGCATACTGGAAAGGCATGAAGAAGTGTGGACTCGGAGCTAGAAGAGTCTCTCATGATAGAAAATTTGAAGGAAGAAAGAAAAAATTGGCAGGAGAGGAAAAATACTTCATGGAAGAAAGAGATTAGATGGTGATATAGCTTTGTTAAGAATCATGGTGGAATTGCTGTCATTTGGGACAGCTGAAGTTTGGCTGGGCAGAGCCCTGGAGAATAATCCATGCTTGAATAGGTCCCTTGAGAAACAGTCTAGATGCCTTAATAGATTTTTATGCTGTCATTAATTTCTGAATCACAGCTAATACTTCCAGTCTGACAAAGAGCCATATTCTTTAAAGTGTTTTTCTTTCTTGCCTTGCATTATTTTTGCTGTGATGCAAATACTGGTGCAAGACATGTGAGGAAGTCTTCTTCTATATTAACAACTGAAATCCTGATTGTATCAGCTGCTTAACTCAAAGACCTTTTTTTTTTTTTTTTTTTTTTTTTTTTTTTTTTTTTTTTTTTTTTTTTTTTTTTTTAAGTGGAGTGTTCATTCAGGTTTGTCTGACAGGTGGGAAAATACAGCCTGCTGGATGCCCAATAAGGTGAAAAACCAGTGTCTGTCCTGTGTAACTCTGTCCTGTGAGTTGTGTTTGGCTTTGACAGGTTCCCCATTGACACAGGTGGTACATACAGGCTCTGCTCTTGCTTTAGCTTGCACGTTTTCAAAATGGGTAACTGAACACTGGACTGGTCCCTTCAGGCTCAGAAGTTGATGTGGTTGAACTTTTAGCATTCCTGGCACATCACAAGAGCTGAGCCCTCCCAGCTGTGTGTGAGCTGGAGGGAGCTGGGCCTGTGAGGGAGGCAGCAGCAGAATAAGGTGGCAGGAGACTGCCACCAGCACATGGGGATCACCCAGCTGGTTTGCTCTTATCTCACCTACAAGAAATGAAGACTGAAAGTGAGATTGGTGTTGTTGACTGCTTGGTTTAATAGGAACACAGAATTGAGAGCAAGTTTTGTAGTGAATGCTGGCTGGCACCATGGACTAGCAGAGGTAAAAGGTATTGCAGCTTGAGTGAAAGAGCCAGGATACATAATGGGAATTATCCAGACTGATGATTATTTGTGCCATGGATATTTGTGCAGACCCAGAAAGAGTTCATCATAGTTTATTAGCTCAGGTATAGCACTATGCAAATTGCAATCTGTTTCCTGGGCAGGAAGCAAGGAGCACCATTTTGCATTGCATGCAGTCCACACAGTTCAGTGTTTCTGAATCTTTCCCAGTCAGAGCAAGGCCTGTTTGAGAGCCTCAGCAGCTCAGCAGTGCCAGGGAACAAAACATGGAGACAGCTGACCCTGAGTGGAAATTGATGCTACTCAGGTTGGACTTTTCAAGGTGGCTGCTGGTGATAACATCCTTACCACATGCACCCCAGCAGGGTGGGGGAGCTCCTCAGCTCACATGTGGTGCCCTGGGCCTGCAGTTGGGCTCTGACTCTGAACCAGAGACAAGAAACATTGTAGACTTGGGTTCTGTGCTGAATGTGTTAATTTTTGATGTTAGAATCGCCTCTTTAAAAAATACCTAAGCCCTGGAAAGAATAAAAAATCACCCCCTTACCCCCCCCCCCCCCCCCCACCTTTGCATTAGGTAGAGATTCTGCACTTTTGCCACAATCGGAAAACTGGGAGATGTGAGAAATTAACTAAAACATGATTAAGTGGGAGAAGATTAGAAACTCCAGAGGTGATAGTCTGTGTTGGCAGATATGAGTTGCTCTGGAATAGTAGCGTACTTGCTCATGGAGATGGAGCACTTGGCATGCAGGTTTGAAGACCAATGGGACCTGTTGTTTCCCTGTTATTTTGGCAATCTGTGTGCCCTCTAGTGGCACATCTCTCCAAGGGAGGTGGAGAACTACTGCTCCTGCCATCCGCAGTGTCACCTGAGAGGAGGGACTATATATTTGCAGCCCAAAGGATGAGGTTTCTCAGCCCTGGCTCACTGCAGAGAGAGCAGTGGGGTGAGAGCAAGATAATTTGTGTAGTAATTGTGTTTTTTGCACGCAGGAAATTGATTTGCTACAGCACCTTTGAATCATTGTTCCGTAGGATTTTGCTAATCTCATTCTAACCCCGGCAGAACGTTTGTTGCTCCACACCCAGCGGTTGAGCCAGAGCGTGATGCTGCTGCCTCCTTTAGTTACTGGGGCAAAGGCACATCAGCAGGAGACCTTGAATTACATTCCTGCAACTGGGTGTACAGGATGGAGCTCTGGGTCGCCTCTCTGGGTTGCACGAACTGCAGCTCTGAAAGGAAAAGAGAGACTCAGGGTGTTATAAGCAGGAGGACAATTGGTGGAGAACTTGCAGTTGTACTGATGTGCTGAACTTCTGAAGAAAAACCCAAGCACTTCAAAGGCAAAATCAAAAATCACCCAGACACCTATTTTCTCAGTTTCCTGTATAGATGTCTAACAGCAGCATTACATAATAGCAATGTTTATAGGAAGGGAAACTCTTTTCAAAGTAAATTTATTTTTTTTTGTTTTTCTGCCATTCGCATGTTTGAGCTAAGTGAAAAAAGTGGATTGATACTATATAGTATCAAAATGATGACACAAGTAGTAAAAGAGAAACTTTGGGAAAATATGGTTGCTTTATGAAAACCATTACAAAGAAAGATTTCTCATGGCTAGGATGGCCTTTTTGAAAGAAGTGGAGACTGCTTCTAAGCCAATACAATATAGGACATTGAAATCTATTTCTGTTCCAAAATAGAGCAGGATCTGGAACATGGTTGTCCCACAGTTCAGAAAGCACATTAGTCTCTGGGCTCTGGCCTGCTTTGGAGAGGTCCAATTTTCCTCTCCAGTTGTGTTTTTAGCCACTATATATGTTAGAGCTCTGTGACATCCACCATTCAGTGAGGCTTATCACTAAGTGCTAGATAATAGGCAGGTAGAATACCTGTGCCATACAGACACAGGTAAAGAAGTTCACATTTCCAAAAGCACCCCAGTTCCTTTGCTTGCTGTGCTGAAGGCAGGCCATGGCAGAGCCCCTACTTGTCACAGCCCCTACTTGTCACAGCAGATGGCTGAGAAATGCTTGTTGGCTCCATGAGCAGAGGTGGCAGCAGCAGCACAGCCCTTGCAGGTATCTCAGCAGCTATAGTGGGGATGGTGGCCACAGAAAAAGAAATGTCACTGTGTATTTCCCTTGGCACTCTTGGAGGTGGGCAGCTCTGTTGCATCTGTAAAATGCACAGTGTGGTGTCTGCAGTCTCCAGTCGGTGTGGGCAATTTCTTTTTGGTCCTGATGTTGGCTTGCTGCAGCTGCAAGGAAGGGGAAAACATGGCTCTTTTCTTTCATCTCCCTGCATTAAACTTTAACCACATATCCCACTTCATGTTTCTTACTGCTGCAGCTTTATGACTAAAACAAGGGACCAAACATGTACTTGTAATAAAACCAAATAATCCAACAACTTTTATGATGTCTACCTCCTGCACCAGGGTTATACTGAGAATGTATGATCTAAGGTGTTTTAGAAAACCATCAGTTCTACGTTGGTGTTTGAGTTCTGCTCCGTGGCCTTGTTTGTTGTTGTGGGGTAGAAGATTGTCTAACTTCACAATAATTTTTTGTTTTTTCAGAGTTTATGTGGGGGGAAAAAAAAAAGAAAAGGAAGAAGAAAAAAATAACTTTAAGGGTTATTTGTCTGGTTTAGGCAGATCCAAAGTAGAGTCCCTTATCCAATTCCATGGAGCAGAGGCTTCAGGCTGGATTTATGCTGCCTCTCTCTAGGGGGTTACGGATGTGCTGTTCAGTTTGGTTGTCCTTGGCAGTACCTGTTCCGACCTGAGCTTACAGAAATCCTAGACTGGGATGTGTCTGTGACGGGAAGAGTTGTAACCTGTGTCCTTTTATCAAAGATTGTTCTGCCCTACTGAATGAGGGGATACCTTTACCCTTCTGCTTTTCCCCAGCACACTGAAATGCAGTTTGTTCCTGTTTTGTTTGTTGCTCTTGTTGAGGGTACTCCAAGCAGAGGATCTTTGATCCACTCCAAGCAAATTTCTTATGAGGTCTGATCTGGAGCTTAAGGGCTGCATCTTGGAAAGCCAGGCACATGATTTAGTTTGCAGAAACTACAGGACCAGCGATGTGAATGCAAGAAATAAAGCATCTACCCGGATCCTTGGATTCAATAGTGTCCTGCAGTGCAGGCTGGCAGTTGGAAGAAACACTTTCTCATGCATAAATTTGGGCACCTTTGAGTTGCAAATGACTAAGAGACAATAAAACACACATTGCCACTTTCATGGGGACACCTTTAAAGCCAGGACTGCGCTTTCAATTAACTCTGCCGTATGTGGCCAAAGTCGACAGTGCATAAAACTTTGATAATTTCACATTTTAAAAATGTATCGGAAACTCTCATTCGTATATCTTCACTGAAAATTTCATGAATTGCACATTTCCTGGCGTTAGATGTTCAATAAACTTAAATTATGCAGCAATTTACATCTAGAAGATTTGCTTTAAAACTGAAGACTGGCTAATTCTCTTCTGGGTTGAGAACAGCTTTCTTTTTATGCCTCCAACAGTTAGAATGGGCAGTTTTATTCAGAAGTTTTTGGAGATCTGTACTGACCACTCTGTAGGAAAAACTGGCATGAGGGAGATGTGAAAGGTATCAGCAAATGGCTGGACCCAGGTGTATGCCTCTTGCTTGAGCCTGATGTTACATTTTTGTTCATATCATGGCCATCAGTATTGGATCTATCCAGAAATTTTCTAGCAAGACTTCTCTGTATTTTAATGTATTTTCAACTAATTGGGGATCTTGAGATTAGAGGCAAGAGCAAACTTGAACAAAACCAGTTTGTGAAATCCCAGATGTTAGTTGTTAGCAAAGAGTACTTCCAGGACAGGAGTAGTCAGGTTGCTGGGGGCATCTCCCTAGATCGTAGACTCCCACGGTAAACTCCCAGTTTGAGAGGATGAAAATATGGATTGTTCTGTCCATTGATGCAGACCAGTTCTTGAAGTGCCCTGCTCATCTCAAGCAGTGCTTTATTTCCATGTCATATCCCAAATTTGTGCCTTTATCTGAGTGACCTCAAAGGAGTAACATGCAGTGTGATGAGGAAGACTTTAAACAAAGCTCTCTGGAGCTATTTCCTCCCTTTCAGTAATCTCATTTCAAAGCTTTTCATGGTTATCCAGCTGTCTCATCCTCCTTGTCCTTACTGCAACCAAGCTGAGAGTATAAGCAAGTTGTAACACACTCCTGCTTTTCCATAAATGATGTCTATGCTCAACTATGGATGAAGAGCAGGGAAGAAAAATCAGAGCCCAAGGTACCTATGTACAGTCCTGGGACAGCACTGATGCTGACAAGCATGCATTGTCAAGGTGATCTGTTAACCATGACAATGATGGTTTGTAAGAGAGGTATTTTAAACTTGCCTCAAATGTCCCAAACAGTGCTTTTAATCAGGAGGTAGCTTTGACTTTCTCCTGCAATACTGTCTAGTGACTTCCATCACCTGTCACATCTAGGAATAGAAAGAACTAGGATGCACTGTACAGTTTTGTTTGCCATCAAACAAAGAAAAAAAAAAAAAAAAAAAAGGCCTTGACCCTGTTAATCCCAGCTGACCATGTAGAAACCAAAAGTTAAGATATTTCTCTACAGTTGTGAGCTAAGCTGCTGGCAGAGCAGAACCTGGAGGACTTGTTCTCTGTCCAGTTCCCTTGCACAGCATTCCTGTACCTAATGCAGTACTTCCCTGGGCAAGGTAGTGAGCAGAACTGCTGGCAGAAAAGGTAAAGGAGAGAGCTGAGGTGCAAGGAAGTGGTCAAGGAGAGGGAGGCTCCCTGGTGTCTGTAAGGAAGGTGTCTGAAGGAAGGAGTGGAATAGATTTGAAAATGGTGCAGGGAGGAGGGGAACAGAAGCGCCTGACAAGCTTTTGAAGCTCTCTTTGCTTAATGGGAGCTCTTGCAAAGACGTAGGCTGCAAAAACCATCAAGAGAAGATGGCTTCTCCCAGGGCCCTTGCAGCTGCACCAGGCTATGATAACAGAAATTAACTTCATCTCCTTTGTCTTGCTTTCCAAGAGCCCCAGAATAATAGTTATGAAAACGGTGCTGTTTAATATTGTCTTTGATCGAGCAATCCAACGGGAGCCCTGGGCTTGTTCAGCTCGGCTTTGTTAGTTTCAGACCCCAAGGCAACAAGCCGCTGCCTTCAAAGCCCAGGCAGGGCTGCACTAAGTGTGAGGCATGCAGCAGAAATCCCAGTTTGTCAATTCAAATGGCGCTCACCTAGCAGCAGTGCCTGTACATTTAGATCTATAGCAAAATGGGGGAAGCGGGGCCACACAATATCCCTTCTGGAAAGAGCCTTTCTCAGAAGCCAACAAATAAGTCAGCACCTTCAAAAGACAGCAACGCAGGGTGGATCTTTCCTGTTATTATCCAGTTTTAACATGCTGCCTTTATTATTTGCTGCCAACTGGTCTCCCAGTACACTGCAGCCAGGCAGTGTGTGATGCATGAGGACATCACTGGAGAAGAAAACTTCCATTCGTCTTCTTCACCTCCCTGTGGTAGATATGCATCTTTGCTCCAGCTCTGGTGGGCACTGCGTGTACCCCTTGGCCAAGGCCTTCCAGGCAGAAGCACTGGAAGTCACCAAGCCTCTGACTTAGCAAGGGTCAAGTCACAGCAGCTATGCTGGGGTGGTGTGCAAGAGGGCTTGTGAGAACCAGGAGGGTAGAAACAGCTCATCTGTTTCCAGAAGGGGTGGCTACCTGAATGCACCATGACCCGCAGGGACACCAGTGCAGAAATGAATGGTCTCTCTGCAGGCAGTGCTGAGAAATGGAACTATGTGCTAAGGAAGAGACTGGTGTGCCTTTTTTTTGTTTAGTCTCTTTGTCTCTTTCATTGCCTAATTATGACACTCGTTCTACTTTGTGTCCTCCAGTATGTACAACAGGGGTGTGATCAGCTCTTGTTAGATGGTTGTATGGGGCTCATGAAAGCTATAAATAGAGCAGGGACTCTTTGGATGCCTTGAAGAGCCCACTTCTCAGTTTACTGGGGACTGATGAACATGGTGCTTAACCTCAATCTCCACATCTCTGTAAACTACATCTAGAGTAGGTTTGAAATGTCCTGGAAGCTGTTGTGCTACTTTCCTCTTATTATGGAAACTGTGTGCTCCCATTGAAATAAAGGAGTACCAAAGGTATAATATTTTAGATATACAATTTGTTATAATAAAATTTGGAAAGTTGGAGGAGTTTCAGAAGCAAGCAGTTTAGTGATAATATTTCATGTGACAAGTATAACACCTGCCATTACTTCAGTCAGGGTAAGATTTAGACAGGCCATATAAGCACTTCAGGTATATGTTCTCTCAAACCTGATGTAAACAAATTGATGTTTAGTTTCCAGAACCAGGTGTTCCTGAGCATTGTTAGAGAAAATAGAACAAAGATCTCCCTTCTGTTCCAGCAGTGCTTGTCCTAGCATTGCACATTGTTTTGATATGTGCAGTGATGCTTGACACCTCTCTTCAGCTTAGCAGGCAACCAAATGGACTCACCCTGTAGTGTGCTCTCTCATATATTTTAGGAAGGATCAGTAGAAATTCTGGACAGCAGTTGAAGCTTTTCTGAGATTCTGGTTCATTGCTTGCCTCTTGAAATTATTGTTGTTTCTCTGATTGTGTCCCAGTAGGACTTCTATTTTCTTCTCTATACCATGTAAGGCAAGACAGTGACAATGAGAACTTCATTGATCCAACTAGAAAGCGGAAACAAATGATGGCAAAATTTTGTTGTTTAAAGGTAACAGAGCTGCAGAGGAGGGAGTTGCTTTTGCTGTAGTGAAATAAGTGATGTTCCCTCTCTGAACCAGTTTGAAAAAGTGACCACTGTTTAAAAAAGCTCATGCAAGTATGAGTAAACCAGGCCTTAGTGCTAAGAGGCAAAACTTTGGGGTTCCCATCAAGGTTTGTCTTTAAAAGGAACTACTCTTGTCTCAGCACATCAGTGTCCTCTTCTGTTAAAAGTGGAGAGGGACTCTGTAGAATTTTAAGAAGAGGTTTCGTATAGTCAAATTCTGAAGAAGTACAAAGAAATTCAAATTATAAGTTACAGGAGAAAAATTTAGTGTGTAACTTCTAGTTTCAGTCCTGGAAGCATAGGAGGTGGATGGAGGGTAAAGGAGACTAGAAATTAAAATAAGTCAATATCCTAAACTATATTTTAATTGAATTTTCAATATCTTCACCTTGGATATTGCCATAGCAGGCATTAAACCCATGCACATTATTCTGTAACTGTATACTATGTACAGTAAAAGCACCAGCTATTAAAATGGGAGAGTATAAAAAGATCTTTCAGTATGCCTTCAAACTTGCTCAGTAATGTTGCTTATGCAATATTTTCTATTTCTGGAAGCTTAGAAGCCTGGAATTAAGTAGAGGAGAAGCCTTTTTAGGTTGGCATGGCAGTTCCTCCGCGCTTGACCACTGCAAGCTCTTTCAGTACAATGACAGTCAAAATAAGCCCACTCATATCCATGCTGTTTAATTACAAAGGAAAGCCACAGCATCTCAGAACAGAAAGATATGGGTTTGTTAAGATACTGGACTGATCCTCAGGGGGAGCTGAGCTTAATTCCTGCCTTTGCCACAGGGTCTCTTTAAGTCAGTCAATTAATCAGTTTGTGCCTTAGCTTACCTGTCTACACAATGAAAATGAAGACAAAGGAAGTTCCAGTCCCACCTTCCCCCATACATAAAAGATACTCTCTTTGTGATGGGTCCCAATATTCTCTCTGTTCTTTTATTGCTGTTTAGTATAAAGGTGTTCTCTTTCTAGGAGGGAAGTTCAGTTGATCTGTGGTTTGTTTTCAATGTTTCTCTAACTCCATGGATAAATGTGGTACTATACTGAGTAAAGCTGAAACAAAGTCTTTGCCAGAAAAACTTACACAAGTTAAATCTATTGGATCATTTGATCTGTCTTGTCAGTTATGCTCACCTGTACCTTGTGGAGCAGAGTGGTAGACTGTGAGTAGTTAAGGATGTGATTGAATTTTCATTATAAGGCTAATATTTGTTCCTTGGTACTCATCACAGACAATAAAGAATCAGTCAGTTTGGGGTATGACTTAGCAGTTTTTAAATGAAGTTGAAGTCAACTGGATGATATTTCCCTGACTTTTATGTGTAAAAATCACAAAAAACCCAACATATGATGTATGAAATTTTATCTGTATAAATATTAATGAAAGCATAAAGAAATTCTTTCTACTTTTACTTGTAGTAACAACATAGAAAAAGGGAGAGAAAGCAAGGCATTTTATTTTCCTGCAGTTGTTGATTGCAGATGAACACAGTTGGATCAAGATGAGTTGACTAGGTTTTAATTTTAAAAGTTAGGATTCCAAATAATGAGATCAAAATGGTTCATTGACTTGTTCCAGTGAACAACTTCTTGAGGTTAGGCTTTCATTAAAAAACTATGTAATGCTGTCTTTAACACTGTCTCTATCCCTTTTTCCCATATCAAGAGGAAGTTTGCTCTAATCACAATTCCCTGGAGAGGTCTTTTATTGGTGAAAGGCAAAAAGTTTCCACTAAATGCTAATTAGAGAAGCTGATTGGAAATTGCCACTTCTGTAAATTGGCATTTTTCAAAGACTCTACAGTCCCTGGGCCTTTTCTTTGGTGGGGGGAAAGGTGAGACAATTACCCTTCTGCTCTAACTTGCTACATCCAGAGTGATGTAAGAAGGATGGTCACCTCTCCAGTTTTGCTCTTCAGATATCAAAGATCATGGCCAGACCACTCCTCTTTGGCTTTCCTCAAAGCTGTAAAACCTGCATCAGTGTGGACTGGCTGGATCACAAGAGAGCACATATCATGATGCAGTCTTGAAGAAAGGATGTGCAGAAAGCAACAGAGAAAAAAGAACGTGGAGAAAAGATCAAAAGGAAAGCTGTGGAGCTGGGCACGTTTGTGCCTTTCCTGGCTGGCCAGAGTCACATCTGTGGCTTACCAAATGCACTGGGGTTTATTGCAAAATCCTTTGAAAAGCAGCTATGTACTTCTTACCTTTTTCAGCTTTTGGAGGATGCCTTGGCGAAACAAAGGTCCTTCAAAACCACCCTCAACCAGCGTTGGCATTTTCTTGTGTTCACAACAGCCTGATGAAACAACATGTGGAGGTTGCCATACTTCTTATTTTGTAAGAGGAAGCAAAAATCTTCAGTGACAAACTATTCTTCTTATATTTTGTGACAAAGACTGGAAGCAATTCTGTTCAGTCACTGAACTCACCTTGACTCCTCTCATGGAAATGCCATAATTCAGGAGTTCTTAAACAGCAGTGTGCAATGCACAGCCATTGCCTATGGATCTGTACCATCTGTGGTGTTTTCAGTTAACTGATGGCAAAGGTGCAGGGTATCACCAGGGAAACAAAAGGCAGGCTCTGGATTATCAATTTAGTCATTCTGGAGCAGTGGCTTCTTTGCCAGGAACAAGGCTTCTGTGTAACTGGTCTACTGTGTAATTAGTGACTAATGGAACAACAACTGCCAGTATATTAATTGTTATTGTAGCTGTATACAGAGCATTGTTCTCTCTGTGACAGACATATAAATTGTGTGCAACTGTGTTGTCCTTTCCAGAGTAGCTCTCTCTAGAGTTAGGTGTCAATAATGAAATGCAGCTGTTCCTCGAGGACGGCTAATGTTATCTCTAAGGGCTTGTCTAGGCAGAGCACACAGGAAAGTTGATCTGAATTAAGTAACAAGGTGGGTTTCAAGTGGATTATGTAAAATGTATTAAACTGATGCATGCACTCATACCTGTTTGGAATTAAAAATGGCCTTCATTTGATTTGGTTTAATTTTCCTTTAAAGGGAACCCAACTAAATTGAATTAAAGCCACTTTAATTCTGGCTGAAAGTGTGAATGTTAATTTTCCCATGATCCATAGGAAAAGTTCACCATGTTATTTTCCTAAGAAGAGGGCAAAGGTTTTCTTGGCGTTCCTGGACATTGTGCTGAGCAAATGTGAAAGTTGTCTTGAGTATTCATTTTAACACTCTGAAACCCAGTGTGAGTTCCATCCTTTCATACTTTCCTTTCTTTTCTCTCTTTTTTTAAAATTTTTTTTTACCCTCCTTTGAATCCCCTGAGCAACCAGTACAGAAGGCTAGTGAAAGTGTACATTTTAATTGTTTCGGGTTTTTTAGTTTGTTGTTGTTTCTTTGTTTGGTTTTTTTTTTGCGGGGAGGAGGTTTGGTTTTTTTTTAATCCTGGAGACTTAACTCTTCTTTACAGTGAAATGGAGGCTCAGAAAGGATAAGTAATTTCCCCACAGAAACCCAGCATGAGTTGCCTGTAGAATACAGCCTGAGACCTGCTGTGACTGGCACCAATACCTGTCTTTCTTAGAGGAAACCTTGGTCTTAAGCTGTGAAAGGAACCTTTCACTCTTCCCAGTATGGGCAGCCTACCTGATGTGTGTGCTGTTGGACATTTTTTGGAAGCCTTGCTGAAACTGATGCTTCCGTGGCTGAAGATCATCTCTTCTGACCTACAGCATTAGCTGATCACTGGGTCACACAGGCACACAGTGAGTTTGGGACTCTTGTCACTGTGCAGTGTGGCTGAGCTGGGAGCATAGGAGAAGAGCAGTTGGAGCATGGGGAGGAAGAAAGCCAAGCCCCGAGGTCCCTTTGTAATGCAGAAAGCTTTTCATGAAGTCATGTTAAAATGAGCAGGCAGGCCATGCTTCGAAATGAAATAAACCTTAGGAGCCCTGGAGTTTTAATGTACTGTTAATAAATGGATTCTGTTCTTATTCATCCTATTCTTGTGTGACGAAGAACAAAACTTTTTCTGTGAATTGACCTGTGTTTCTTTCAACTTTACCTTCCTAGATAAAGCTGCAGTGAGCTCCCAACTCAATGACTTGTTAATCCTGGCTAGGAGTTAGGAAGACCATTGGCAATGACAGCCAGAATTGCATTAATGGAGGAGAGCTGTATTCAGCAAATTCAGTGAAGAATTCCCTTTATATTTCTTGTAACATAGTTCTACATTTCCTTAATGCAATGCACTATGCTTGTCTAAGTACTTAAATCTGTATGGGCTCTCTTCTGTTTATTAGAAATAGCAGAGCAAATTTTTATACACATCATGAGCAGTGTGTCAGAGGCTAATGAGAGCATGTATTTTAGTTTGGTATTTGCCTTCATGAGAAAGGCAGTGTTTTCTTGAACACTAACAGATGCATTTCCAGTGCTTAACAATAGAACCTCAGCTTAAAAGGTCCAGGCATTGTTCAGATGCCACTGTCAGCTGAAAAGATGTCACCTAGAATAGAAAAGCCACAAAACTGCAAGTCCAAAAATCCCGTGCTGCAGCTTCTGCAGAGCAGCCTTTCTATTGTTTCTACATCTATGGGTTTGAACTCTTTTCCGAATTCACAGGTAAGGAGGTTTGAGTTCACCCCAAGTTTCAGTAGGTCTGTATTTCTGGCATCTCCTGTCTTTTAAGTGTTCAGTCTGTTGGTGGTCTCACTGATTGCTTTATCACGTGGTTTGGATCTACTGTTTAGAGAGTTGAGAAGGAAAAATGCATCAGCCACCAACAGCCAAGTACATCAATAACATTCTGCTGGTCTGTACTTGGGCATCTTCAGAGAATGCTCATGGCACCCTGTGCTTGAGAAATTTTCTCATGCTGTATTGATAAGTTTCTAGTATGTTCAGGCACAGACTCAGCTTTTGGGTTTTGAGGTTAACATTGGGTTGTTTCATTGTTGGAGTGCTGCTTTCATGGTCTTATTTGTTGGCATGGAGGTCATTATTAAGAGGCACCACCTTGCAGCAAGTCACATCCTCCTGTGTGCTCTGTGTCCAAGAGAGATGGCTGGCTTCTTTTAAATCAGATATTGCTGCGAAGTCCTGTGATATGCAAAGACTTTTTAATGAGAACCGTTTTATATCCTAATAAATTTGAGGCCAAATTTCATTGTTTGTTTTCCAGCTGTAAGAATCCTGGAAACATCCCCTGTGATTGCACTGTAGTTAATTTGTACCCCAGTCTGGCACACACAGCAGGTCTCTATTGTTTTAGGTAGACATCTGAGGCACATGCACCCTGACTCATGAGGAGGAGGAAAAGCTAATGCAAATACTATGTCAATGGTTGCACAGAGCTTATAGGATATAATTTGCTGCAGTCTGACATACTCATGGAAATTGCCAAGAATGTACTCTTTTGTTTTCTGTGCTGTAGTCCCAGACTTTTAAACTCTTAATTTTTCCACAGGGAAGATCCCGTTCTGCAGATTGTCTCATACTGGCTGATACTGAGATTGTCTTTAGGAGAGACACTTTATTTAGGCAGGTCAGAAAGTATTCTGTCAAGTGGAGGATTGAAGACTTCATCCTCTGATATGTTTTAGGAATCAATAGATACAACTATAATGAGGTGGTTTTTTTTTTGTATCTATTTAGCTTCACTTGTGGCTATTTCTTCATTTTGCTTTAAACTTGGCATTTTTGTGCCAAGATATTATTATGGCATTTAAATAGCCTTTAGGAATCTGGGTTTTGGCACTCAGCAGGGCAGAGCCCATCAGCTGTCAATCAGATTTGAGCTCTGATGCATCTAATTTCTGAAAATGAGTCATCAGACTGTGAAATACATGGGGCATTCAGTGAGAACTAGCTTGCAGAGACTGCTGAGGTGAAAGAGAGAAACCAACGGCAAAGGAGAGAGGGATGAAAAGATGGTGGAATTGCTGTCTTTCAATTCCATGACTTGAGTCCTGGCCTGAGCTATTCTAGAAAACAATCAAGAAAAACACCCTTGTCTATAGCACCCAAACTTCAAGGGAGCTCATTGCTACTAATCTTGCTTGCCTGCAGCATCTCTGTGACAATTATGGATAGATAGGGCAACAAAGCTATAGTGACAGATTAAACACGGTTATGACTCTTAGTGCTTTCTTGATAATCTTTGTTTTGTGTTCCTAAGTCCATAATTACAGTTCAAATAAACCAACAGAACTTAAAATTTGCAAGGCTCTGAGAGTTGCCTTTGATTAGTAAGAAGAAAAACCTCATATTCTGGCCTTTTTGGTACTTGTTAAAGGCATAAATTTAGGTAATAATTATGTATGTTTCCGCAGGGCCTTTGTTGCTTAGGGTTATGATTTTTTTTTTTCTTCCCCGAGGGAATTTCCCATTTCTTTCACACATCCTATATGTTCTCCCACACAGGACAGGATGCTCAAGAGACTTGTGAGTTTGCAAGGCCTGACAAGCTCTGGAAGGGAGCAAGTGGGGTCCTGGTTATTTTAGTTCTTGGTTTTTATTGCATGTGAAGCAGTCTTGAATACTGTAACTCACTTTTCCTGCCTCTCTTGGCCTGTAGTCTCTGGAAGCAGATAAATCCTGGAAGTGGCTACTACATGAATGAGGAAGGGGAGTTTTGTTCTGTAGATTGATCATAAGTGATACAAATAAAATCAGCTATTTGGTGTTTAAGCTTCAGGGACTTCTTGCAGTTGGATAGCTCTGGTAGGGACAGTGTGACAGGATAGCTCCCTGGATGGGGGCAGTAGCAAAACAGAGAGGGAACAGAAAAGGAGACCTAGAGAGCCGACTGAGCTGAGACATTTCTCTTTGTAGGTCACACAAGCCTCGCCTGCAGTGTCATTCCTAGAAAAAACAGGTTACTGTAGGATTGATCGGCTGAGGCCAGAGCTCAGATGTAATTTTCTCCCGTCTCATTCAGAAGAGCCCAAAGTAATTGATTTGGTGTGTGTGAGTGCAGCTTGCAGAGCACAGCGATTGAGGGTGTGGCTGTGTCCTGCTCCAGCTCATTTAACTTGCATCTGACCCAGGGCTATGGCAAATTAGGGTTTGTCCCTTTGAAGTGGAAAGCAGCTCCCATTTACAATATGCTGACTGCATTATCAGTCATCAGCATGCAATGGAGAGAGAGCCCTCACAGAAACAAGTCCTCCAAAGGGACTCGATTAGATGGCAGAGAGATGCAAACAGCAAACTCAGAACATTGTGCCAGTACAGGTTGTGTTAATCTGCTTGTTTCTCCAGCCAACAAATATTTGAGTTCTTTCTACCCACATATTTTCCCTAGTAAAACTTCTGTAAATATTCACATGTATGCCCTGGGCCCAAGCGGGTTATTTGGGTTTGAATCTAGGAACTCGAGCTGCATTGAATGGATAGTGGTAGAAAATGGAAAAAGAGTAGCCAATCCAGTGTACAGACACAGACCTGAAAGTCAGGTTACTATGGCTTAACCTGCTACTGCTGATTAGCTGGGTTGCAGTAATTCCCTACTTTTAATCTATTCTGTTGCTCTCCTGATGCACCTGCCAGACAGGAGGGGTATTTGGCTGAAGTCAAAATGTTCAGTTTCACTGCATTCATCTACCGTAGGCTTCTTCCTAACCTCCATTGTCTGTTGGTAAAGGGATGATAATACCCAAGCATTTGTTCCCTATATACTAGATTGTTTCTACATCATGTGATCTCTGAAAATGGTTATTTATGCCTATTATACCTTTTAACAACTGTTAATGGTGGGGGGAAAAGTCAACCAGAATATTAACAGTCCTTCATGTTTCAACTCTCCCTTATACAAACTGGGAGAATGCTTTCTCTGTTCAATTCATATGAACAAATGTCAGCTGCGAGCACCAATTGCAGCAAAGGCAATGCATTATGCATAGGAATACATTTTTATAGCCATATCACCTCGACTACAAGATCACCCATTCTTATCTTCTTGTGCCTCTTTGTCTTTGCAAATTAGATATATGTATAATAGTTCAGTCAAGATACCTAGTTACAGATTGGTGCATCCTCCCAAAGAGGGAAAAGCAAACCTCTGCTTCTGCCTCTAGCTGGAGTCCTAAGGATAGCATCCTCCTCTATGCCAGTGATTTTATGCTATAGCCTATCCGCAGTGCTTCTCAAGTGCTTATCTATGTGGCTATAATGGTAGGGAAACGTGTCACAAGTTTTATAGGCTGGGGGATAGAAGTATTTTTTTTTAATTATTTAGGGATTTCTTGCTGTTTAGGATGATATGTTTCAGACCCACTTCTATTTTTTATTACTCTTTGATTGGCAAGATGAGTGTGTCAGTGTTATGAGTTTTTCAATTTTTGCAGTAGGAAGACCTTTAATCCAGCCTTCCAGCAGGGAAATCAGTTGAATTTCCCCATGACATGTGAGTTCTGTCTGAAGGAAGGCCTTGTAGGACTGGGGCCCAATTATATTACTTGACATTTTACATAGTGGTATCAGAATGCTTGTCTAACAAAAACAAGACAAAGCCTGACCGGAGACAGCCTGCCACACAATAAAATAATAACACCACACGACAAGCCAATTACTTTACTGTTAAATTGTATAGAGCAAGAATCTACTGTCCACATCTTCTGGCTGTTGGTTTTGGTTTTATCTATCCATATTTGTCAGTCCTAGCCCAAAAGGTCCCCTTTTCTGAAGTAGACCAACCAGTTCCTGTTTCCAAATGTCTCTTTCAGTTTAATTTGGCATGGGAAGCTTTTAGAGATACTTGTCTTTTGTAGGAAGTTGTGTGGGTCAGACAAAGCTTTTGCTACTTCTCTCAGGTTAGCATTTAAGTAAGCAGTAATAGTTTGAAATCTGTATTACAGGCTTGTTCTTCATAGAATTCACATACATGCCAAAAAGAAAAGAGAGTTGTTAATTTTCTAGTTGTTCTCAATGTTTCCTTAATTTGATTTCCCATTTTTTCCCCCTCCAGGACAATGTTTAGCATCTATACACTTAAAAATGGGACTTTGAGGATGGGTTTACACAACTCCGCTCTGCTAAGCAGAGATGCTCATTATCCTCTATCCACAAAATTGTTCTATTTTTTTCAACTTACGGCAGCAGAGATGTTAAAAATAAACTATTTAGAGAATTATATTTTGTTATGAAGAATATGGATGTCTCTAATGGTACCCTGTCCCCTAATTGCTTTGCTGGAAGGCCTGACAAGTGGGTGCATTCATACATTTATACTTGACAACCGCATTCAGCTTCCTGCTGAATGAGTTTGCAGCGTGTGAGGCACTCATAGAATGAATCCTTTTCCAACTTCTTGCCAACAAACAGCACCTATGCAAAGCAGCGCCTAGGTTGTGTCCTCTGCAGGCAGTTGGGAGAGGGGAAAAAAAGGCGACAAACTGCTTCCTACCAATGCTGGCTTCGAGTGCCAGGGCAGAGCCCTCCCTGTGCCTGTAGTCTGGGGAATACATGTGCTGCTTCCCTAGCCCTTGGTGCTGCCCAAAAAGTGCATTGATTGATCCTTGGCACAGGCAAAGTGGAGGCCTGCAAAGAGCCCCTGAGCCCACAACCCGCCACGGAGTGGGGTGGCACCGCAGTCGGTATCGATCCGCGCCTGAGAAATCGGCGACTGTTGTATTATATAATTATTGATGTAGCTGGAAAATGCCACAGGCGAAGTGCAGCTCGCTGTTTGTTATGCTGCATTGTCTCTCTCGTCTGCATTGGGCCTCTGTGTTTTGCCTCTTCTGTTCCCATTGCATGTTTATTTATACCGTGGGCCTTTAGCTTTCATATTTCTCCTGCGAATCCAAGTTGGAAAAACCAGCTCTAGTTTTCGTTCAGGAGAAGGAGGGGTGGACTGTGAAGGAAATGAATTCCTCTAGACACTCCTGGAGGCCCTAAGCTGAATACAAAAACCAGGGAGAAGGCGTGAGCTGGGAAGAGAGGCTTGGGAAGCAGAAGGCCCTTTTTATCTCAGCAGGGCCCACAGGGACTGCCAATCTTTTGATAAAAATGTAGACTTTAGAAGCAGCCGTAATGTACAGCCTCATCTATCATGCGGTTGGGACAAATGGGTTTAGACCTAATTTGCAGTAGCAATTAACTGAAGTCCAGCCAAATCCTCTCAAAGTCCTTTAGGGTCGTGTGCACTTGGTTCCTATGCATGCCCAGGAAGGGGTGAGGATAGCCTGTCACAGGCTTCAGCCGGTGGTGCAGGAGAGCACTCTCCAAGAGCCCAGGAATGAGGAGAGCTGGGCAATGCTGCATCAGCCCCAGAGAGGTGTCTTGTTCTGAGCCTTGCCAATGAACTTCCCTTGAAGAAACCACAAAGGGACAGGTTTAAGGATGGGTCTAAGGTGTCCTGCCAAAGGTAGAAATAGGAAAGTAGAGAATAAAGGAGGTTGGCAGAGCTGGGAAACCCTCAGCTGAGGGAATACCAGGCAAGAAGAGGGGGGCAGCAGCAGAGCTGGTGTGAGGAATTTGCATCTGGAGTAATGGGTATGGAGTATGTGAGCACAGCAGTATTTTATGGGGAAGGTTGCCAGCGTAGCAGAGAAGGGTCAGATTTTTTGAGGCAGACAGGAGGTATCTGAAGGCAAAGCCCAGTGTGTGTGTGAGACCCTCACAGCATGACCCACTCTGTGCCTGGTGCTACAACATGCCAGTACTCACTCACTTCCACAGAGCAGAGTTATTAGCTGAAATGTAAAGATAAAAGATTGTAATGTGCAGGATTAAAGAACTGCACGGACTCCAGGCGTCTGCAGGGCACAGTTCTGTCCTAGTCAAGAGAAGACAGACTGGCTGAGGATGTTGGGATAACGGGACTTTTTCATCAGGAATGTCTGATTCATTTCCAGCATGTGCAATGAGTTACCAGTGTGTGAGTATGGGACTGCCCTCTCCTGGAGGAAATACGCTCTGCTCTCCTCTTTTGCTTTCACCATTCATGAAAAATTTTGTAATTTTGTAGTATAGATAAGGTAGAGATTGAATCAGTGGTCTCTTTTGTATCACGCAGGAGTGCTCTTGACCCATTGCACCATGTGCCATAATTGTTGTGTGGCTGATAGCTGTGGGATGGCAGCTACAGATAGTAGTATTTGAGCTGCACCTCAAAAAACCTGAACTCTGGGAACAGGCCAGTGCTGGGATAGGAAGGTTTCCTGCTGTGAAACTAAACTGTTTAGGGTTGGCTTCTTGTTGTTCCATGGGTCTGGGCTGCAGGAGTGACTCTTGGCTACCCAGTGGCAAAACATAAGCATCCTGCAGGCTGTACTGGGACTAAGTGAAAGCTCTGTTTAGTTCAAAATCAGCATGCTGGTGTAAAAGTGTGCCTAAGCTTAATTTCACAACCAGAGGTGGTTGGTGAGGAAAAGCAGAGGGACAGGGCCTTTCCTGGAACTGTTCAAAAAGTGCATAGATATGGCACTTAGGGAGGGACACAGCTCAGTGGTGGACCTGCATTAGGTTAACGGATGGACTTGATGATCTTAGAAGTCCTTTTCAACCTCAATGGTTCTATGACTTTATAACACTCATGTTCTATGGGTGCAGTTGCTGAAGCTGCCTAGATCTACAGGCTTCTCTAACGCTGCTCTGCCTCCAAAGGCAATGCAGCTTTTGTCTTGGGAAATTGGTCAGGCCGCAGCCAGAAATCCCTCTTAGGCACCAGTGGGTGCTCTCTGAGCACAAGGAAGAACTTAGTTTATTCCCCAACCTGCAGCCACCACTGGGGTGATATTTTAAATCAGTGCTTTTACTGCTGTTCAGAGAGGGCCTATTTCTACTTGACATAGCACCGCAGTGCTGCTCCAGCTCCAGGATAAAGCACGGTGCCACCTCACACCTCGGAGCAGCTGTGCTGCTGTAGGGAGGCAGCAAGTAATCAGCAGAGATTCACTGAGGGCTGAGATGCTGTAAAATAGCCTCTCGGCACAAGATACAGGGAAGCGCTTACCAAGGCGACAGGGAAACTATACATTTCTTTTTTCCAATCCATTAATCAAAGCGCCTGCAGTTCCCATTCCGGTGAGGCAGGTGAGACTCTAATAAATATTGAGCAGCGAAACTTGATCCATATCCAGGCTCTCCCAGCATTTTCATAAATAGGAAGTTGCAAAACAATAAAATAAACCCGTCTGCTTCCCAGCCGCTTCTCTGTGAGCGCTTATTTGTGGCTGCAGGGCTGCGCAGTTGGCAGGGCTGGCCGAGCTCTGGCTGGGGACAGGGACGGGAGGCTGAGGCTGGCTCTCTGGGAAGAGGGAGGTTTACCTCCTCCCTCTGCTATCGATGGATCATGTGTGACCTGCAGCTGGATTATTCCCTGACACTGCAGCTGTGGCAAGCTGTTTTCTCAACGTCCCCTTTGCACCGGCTTGATCTTATTACTGGCGATGGCCTTGGAGTCGATACAGAGTTGGTTTCACATCTCAACAGAAAGAAAGCAGAGGAAGCCCTTTGCCAGGCCTGATGCTGCAGTCCTTGTTTGCTGAGTAGCTCCATTGATTTATGCAGGACTATTCAGATAAAGAAACGTTCTGTCTTATATTACTTTTTTTCAGGTAACTCTTTTGGCTAACATAACTTTCATTTTTTTCTTTTTGTTTCTTAGCCGAGTTTCATACAGAAACATGCCTTTTATGAGCATAGTGTCTGACTGTCTTTCAAATCCTGTAATTACTGAGTATCTTGACTGATTTCAGCTAAATTGAAATCTCAAAGACATTTACTCCTTGTAGTTTTCATGAAAACATGAGGAAAGTGACCTTATTAGCTCTGCACTTGCATGAACTCAGCTGTATGCTTGGACAACAGAGACTATCCAGAAGAAATGTTAGCAATGTGGAAGTAGTAGGAAAAGCCTCACTCAGATGTTTCTCCTCTCAAAAAAATCCCTAAAACCAAAACCATGTTACCCTACTGAGGAAAAAAAAAATTAATTACCCTAAATAATTCCACACACAATACTTGCCATCCCTCTGAAAAACAGGTGTTTCTTATTCCAATGCTTATAGAACATTTTCCTAGAACTGCTGGATTGCAGTTTTCTTCTTGCCAAGATACTGTTTACCACATTGGGCTAATGATCCACAAGACCCTGTAGTGTCTGTTGCATTTTTGACCACACCATTCAGAGAAAAGGGGAGAAAGTCTTGTAATGTCTCTGTCAAAATGTACATTCATGTGTATTGGGGAGGGAAGGTTGGGAGCAATGGGGAGGAGAAGGCTCCTTTGAAAATCCACCTATGTATCTGAAACCTTAGGATTTGATTATCCCACTCTGCTAATAAATAGGCAAGAAATAGGCAAGGTCTTGTTAAGGGAAGGGAGGTAGGGCTCAAATATTATAGGCAGATGATGATGCTGGAACTGCTTGTGCTGTATATTTACCATATTTGTGCTTTTTTTCCACTTTATTTTTTTCCCAAATAATGCGTGTTGATGCTTGATCAACTTTTTTTATAAAGTGCTTTGAGATCCCAGGATCCCAGGTGTTCTAGGAATCCAAACTAGTATAGTGCTTTCTGTTCCTATTTAAAAAACAATAATCCTTTTTTTTTTTTTTTTTTTTTTTTTTTTTTTTTTTTTTTTTTTTTTTTTTTGAGCAGAGTCAATGTAACAGGTGGGGTTTGTGCTCTCCTGAATAGGTTCAAATTTATTTTTTCTATTTCACTTGCTTTTAGTTAAGGCATGTGCTTGGGGAGATACAGGATAAGAGGCTTTGGGAAATTTTTTTTATCCTGCAATACTATTTTCAGTAAGACCAGAAGCAACAGTTTTGGATAATCACTGAGAAAATCTAGCCTTGTAGACTCACTAACATGTAGATAACTGGCACGAACTCAGGTAATTAAAAGACTTGTTTTGGCAACTTCATGAAAGTTTTAGGATTTTTTCCCTGAACTCTTTGAAGTTCACCTATATTAATATAGTACTTTGACCCCTGGTTACTGAGTTTGGGATCCAAAAAGATTTATGTGACTCATTTGTTCAGGCCTCTAGACTGTCACTGGTGTCAGTGGAATTAAGTGCCTGCCAACATTCATGTCCCTGGTTCATGCCTTCCTGTCCTGCAGAGGGTTTGGTGTGAGGGAGGATAAATTCATGTGGTAAGTCTGGGACCTGGGCTGAATGGAACTCTTGGTTCTCTCTGCTTTTACATGTGTGAGAGAAGGAGCCAGCCCCCAATGTTTGCTGAAGAGCCACAGGCCCATTTGCTTTTGGGTAGCCTACAGCAATGTACACAATTGAGGATTTTCCCTGGCTTTCTTTAGCACAGGCATTTTCATACACTGTGCATTTGTAATAAGCGTGTGTTGTTTGTTTAAGGTCTTAAAGCCTATGCCAAATTTCTCTTTCCTTGGCTTTAAATTTGTGGCCCAAGGGTAGCTTTATCCCAACTATCCATAAATAGGAGCATGTTTGTGTTCCCAGTGACCAAAGTTTTGAACTAAAGCCAAGTTGCATCTTCAGCTCCTGCTATGTCACACCCGGTCCATCCAGAGGTAGGGATGCCCAGGTACTTTAATCCATTTCCCATTTACTTGCATTTTGCTGTGTCAAGAACTGGACTGTGATTAGAGTAATCACAGTGTCTCTAAAGCAAATTGCTGCCATTTTGGCCAGCAGTCTTGTCCCAGTAGTGATGTAAAGGAATAGACCAGTAGAGAATTTGCTTTGGGGACTTCAGAAGTAAAAAAAGTACTTAGCAGATAGAAGGAAGGCTTTTGTGGTCTTCCTTGCTTTAGCCTGTCTCTGAGGCATGTTTCTTCCTGGCATGAAAGGGAGAGCAATGCTGCACCTAGAAACTTCAGCAGTCTTGAGAGCTGCTTACCCACTGTGGAGTCTGCCCGGACAGGGCAGCCCAAGGCTCTCCCACAGTCATCATGTGCTGTGGATTGCTCTCTGCAGGGGAAATGAGGGCAACATCCCCTCTGGGGTGCTTCACTGCAGAGGATTTGTGACATCACACTTTCCTTCTAGAAGATGGAGGAGCAGTTTCAGCTGTGTTCCTAGCTCCGCTTCCCTCAGCACTCCAGGTTTCCCTCAGTGGTGTCCCATCCAAGTATTGACCAGGGTGAACATTGCTTATCTCGGGAAATCAATGGGATGACAGCCCAAGGTACTGCAGTAAGAAGACAAGCAAGGAGATATGTATCTACGTCTGACTTTTTTCCACCTCAATAAATATGTTTCCCTGATCCAATGGCATTGTAACAATAAACAGTAATTACTGTGGCTGCATCCATCTCCTTTGATTTAATCAGACAGATATTATATGTTAAGTATCAATTGATTATTAAAAGTATATTTGCTGATGCTTCCAAATCCACACAATGACGCATAAACAGTTATTTACTGCACAGCTATTAGAACTCAGCAACTTGACTTGCTTTTTACAATCAGTATTTATTTAACATGCAATGACCATCCTGTCCCATTAAAACTAAATGTGTTAACTGTGTTTTGGGCATTTAATTTTAAAGCTTTTCTTACTATAATATCAAGTGATTACAAAAAGCTATTGTCTTAGCAGACATTTGAAGCTATGCAAACATATTTCAGAAGAGTCACATTTTGATAACCTGCCATGACATTACTCTGGGTCAGCACAGACAAACTATTATGGTGCCTCTAGTAAAGTAGAACTTTTTGGTAATGTGTTTGAGTTTTAAAATCCCTGTATGACCTTCTGTTCTCTGAGAGGTTGAACACTCTAACTTATGTCCAAATTGTTTGGGATGTTTGATATTGAGGGCTCCTTAACCAAGCAGAGCCCAACTTTCCTATGTGAACAGAGCAGATCTGCTCTTTATGACAGGTCTCAGAATGTTTAATGCCATAGGTAGATTCTGAAGAGGGGCAGGTTTTTTTGACATTCCATTAGCTTGAGGAAAAACTGGACTACTTTAAGAAAACTGGGAGGAGTTCACAATCAAACTGTCTCGTCTTCCTTCCTTCCTTCCTTTCTCATTGCAGGCTTGGGAGCTCCAGCAAATATGCTCTCAGTAGTTCCCTTGCTGTTGTGTTAGCTGCTGGGGCAGAAGGCCCTATAGAGGCTGAGAATTTCTCTGTAATACTGTAATCTAATTATGAGTTTTGCAAAATGTGGTGGTGATTGGCTATGCATAGGTGTTGTGCAGCTGTGATGGTTGGTGAGCATGGCTGGTTGTGAAGCAGCTCGAGTATTTCTCCATTCAGTTCCTGAAGGTCCCCTCCCTCAGCTTTCTTTTCTCCCGCCTTGGAGCAACTCAGGATGTGTTTACTTTTCTTGCCAGAAGATGGTTGAAGGCTCAATGGTAGGGCATGTCTTCCATCTGCCTGCCCTTTCTGGAGTCTGTAGAGCTTTCTTGCAATTCCCTTATGCTTCAAAGCAAATAAATAAATATTTGCAGAGTTATTAAAGATTTATTGAAAACGCCATATATTTAAACCATCTTGCGAAAAAAAATAGATGGCTGAATATTTATTATTTACATGTTAGGCATCCTCTACATATTTATTTATTCCTCCTTAATCCAATCCATGTTTTATAAATATTGCAAAAGACCCGTCAATAATAGAACAGGTTTCCATTAATCCGGAGGAATAATTAGAAAACGTTTAGGATAATATTGCTTTGTACAAATATTGCATGAGCCTGTGAAGAGAAAGGTTTGGAACAGCTGCTGTCACGTAGCTGGGGCATATGCCAGCACTCCTCTCAGGTAGGGGCTGGCAAGCACCTTGGCTTCCTGCTATGGGATACCCTACCTCCTCTGATCACTCTTGCCTTGCAAAGGGGTCCTTGGAATGACAAGCCTCCATTTCTAGGGAGAGACTGCAGTATTTAATCTTTCTCTTGTAAAGCAAGACAGTCTACAATTTGTGATCACTCAGGGACTGCCCACAGCAGGGGCAGGGCAGTTATGAAATTGCTCTTGCAGCTTTCCCAAAGCCCCTGCCCCATGCTGACAGGTCTACTGCTCAGTGTTAAATTTTGCCCAGGCACATCTTTACCAATACAAAACAATCATCTTCACAAATACAATATTGTGGACAGGTGATCAGTTATTGTTTCTGAAAATGATAACAGGGTTCCAGTTGTACTAATATCTCAAGATCTTGAGGAACCATCACCCATAGCTGCTCGTTCTTTTTTTTTCCCCTTACCATTGCCTCAGTTCAGAGATTTGTGGTTCCAGTTACTGTGCTTGGAATCATACTTATTTAAATATTAAAAAAAAAAAAAAGTAGTTTGCTTTGTTCCTTCCCCAGTCCTTTTAAAACTATGCTCACAAGGCTAAATTAGTAGCCTTATTCCCTATGCTGTACTCATTAAATCTTTGACCTTCTTAATGCTAAACTTTGACTGGAGGGGACTCTCCTGGCTTCTTCACTGTCCTGTAGCACACAGTCTTTAATGTCAGGAGTGCAGAAATATTTTAATTCAAGTCTCATCTAGTACAACTGCATGCCACTTTGAAAGGAGATTTTAGGTGTGTGAAAGATGCTCACACCTCCACTTTGAGATTATACACCTACATGATGAGAGACTCTAATCCTTAGAACAAATCAAGCTATGAAGCAAATGAGTTTTGTGGGAGCTGTTAATTGATTGTTGCAGCCGCGATGGTTTGGTTTCTTAAGTAACTTAATCTGTTTGGCTAGATTTAAACCACCATTCATGGAAAGACTGACAGGCAGTATGGCTGTAAGATCATGAAGGGCAGGAGAGTATCGCTCTGCATGTGCCTTAGCATTGTGCAAGATCACCTCAGCTATTTTGGGAGCAGAATAACCGTGTGGGAAGATGTCCTGTCAGATTACTTGGCTGCCTGGAGAAGCAGAGCACAGTAGCTTGATCAGCAATGCTGTACTACTGTGTCCACACTTTTTTCTAGGACCTAAGTTAAATCATTCTGCATGGCACAGAAATCTTTGCTGTCCAGAGCCTAGGGCCAAACAGCTCTTGCCTTTAGACAATGCAGACTATAAATCTTAATGAACCTAGTTTGAGCTTCAGCCCTTATAAGAAATGTGACTTAGCATTATATTCCTTAGCCTACAGCAGACTAATAGCAGACTGCTTTGAAACTTTCACTGGTCCTGTGCAGGGTGTAATGTGATTGTTGTTTTTCAGGGGGCAGAGGGTTGTTTGATTTGCTGTTGGTTTGGGGGGTTTTTTGGACTTAGTTGACTGATACAAATGGAGACAGACCCAGAGAGTAAGGCTGAAGGAATTGACTGTAACATTTGGCTAGCATAGGCAGCCAGCTGCCTGTCTTTGGCCTGAGGAAACAGAGAGATAGGGAGCATATAGACTTTATGTAAAACCCTAATAGGAATAGGACTGTAGGAACTACTTCTTCTCAGGGCACACTTAAGCTCATTATTTCACCTCTCTGTTACCCCCACTGTAGTTTTTCCAACCTTCTTGTTGTTTGCAGCCTTGAAAAGAACACCAAATCTAAATTTCAGTCATTATTTGCTATATGTTGTCTCACAATCCCTGTTGAAGCCAAGGCTGATCTATTTTAGGCATTCTAGCTAAACAAAGAAGGAGCTTAGGCATAGTTTTTTGACTGATATCACATGTGATGTCTCCAGCAGAACTAATAGCTGAACCTCAGCTTCTCCTAAGTATCTCCTGAGTTGCCAGGCAGAACTCCATCTTCCCGTGCTGTTTAATTTCAGTTTTAATAGACCGACAACACTAAATGTCTGCTTCACTCCCTCCAAAATGCGTCTGCCCAAATGAATAGTCTGAGAAAAATTAGGTGTACATCCTTTCCCAAGCTTTCAAATCCCTGTTTATCATTTAGCAATCATCATTTGAGCTGTTTTTGCCTGGTTGGCTTGGAAAGTATCATCCAGCTGTCTTGTGTTTTCATGTCATCTTGCCTGGTAAGTTGCAGTCCTAGTTGGCCAGGTTGGCCAGCACCTGGGCTTTGTTATGGTCTTCCCTGAGCATTTGGTATGGCAGATCAGATTGCTGAAAAGGGACCCATTAACTGGATTGAAGGAGAATTCCAAAGAGTCAGAAGGCTTGCAAAGATAAGCTTAAAAACAATGAGGAACTTTTCTGAAAGCAATGATAGGAAGTTCTGAGCTTGTACACAGGAGTACGTTAGGATTTAGCCTGGCTTAAGTGGGATGGAAGACAAACTGTGCTTGCAGCAGCAGATGAGCAGGGTTTGGAATACAGAATGGGAGAGTTTGATCTGAAGCTGATGATGGGAAATGTATTAAGCATATAAACCAGCAATGGACAAATGAGGACAATAGCTTCAGAAGGACCGCAGAGAGATGGAATGAAAAAATATGTGACTTCCTCCTGGGATAATAAGCCAAAATACAATTGCCATTTTGGAAACAGTAAAGACTGTGGACCAATATGATAGTCTGCAAGGTGCTTAGTGCTCTAATAAAACTCTCAAAAAAGCTTTTGGACTGAATGTCATCAGTCTTATGGATAGCAGGAGGACTACTCCATTAGGCGAGGACATGGCTGAACAGTGTAGTCTCTTACTGAGCTGAAAGCCCTTGGGTCCCATTCTCAAACTGGCACAGCAAGAATAGGAAGAGCAGCAGAGCAGGCTGTCTTATTCCAAGAAATCATGTCAATCCATCAGCCAGGGCATCTAAAACTGTACTGACTATGGATACTTTTAGTACATCTATCTCATCTTTTAAGCCTAGTCCCACAAAAACCTCTCCATCTTTCCTGTTCCTCTCCTCTTGCCATGTTGGAACAGGCTGACTTCTAGCATTCAGTGATGTTTGTGTTTCAGCCCATCCTGTGAGATGATTGAGTTGGATGTATCATGAGAGGTGGCAAATAACAGCAGGGCAGCAGTGGAAGGATAAGAAAGGAGGTATATTTTTTATTTAATTTTTGTAGGAATAGCTTGCAGCTGTCTAATGTCTTTCCATGAACTCTGCATATGGAGAAAATAGTAATTTTGCCAGTAGGAACGTGATAATGAAAAGATAAAATTTTTCCCCTTTCTGTATCAAATCTGTCTGCAAAAGAAGGGAGGACAAATCAGTTAAATAGGGCCCCTGCCACCTCCCTAGCATGCTGCAGGGCCAAGCAATAAAGTAGGAGAAACTCTGCATAGAAAATGCATCCCAGTGTGAAGCAGAGGAGACTCTGTGGGCAGAGGAACATTGGCATTAGAAGCCGGATAGGACACTCATTGGCATATTCAATGCGTTGGCTTTTTTGGCAAACGGCTGAGCTTGGATTAATAAAATGTTCAGATAAAAATCAGGGTTTTATTAAAGTGTGCTCACACAGCAGCAGCGCCCGGCCGGGCTCCTGGAACGTGAGCTGGAAGGCTGCCAGCTGAGCGCTGGAATGCTGCTTATCATACCCGATAAGGAGGCCCTGCCTGCCAGAGTGCGAAAGGGAGCACGGCTGGACAAGAGGAGGGGAAGCTGGCAGCAGTCTGCCTGCTTCTTGCCCCCAGCCTTGTTCTGAGCTCACTGGCCCGTAAGGGTTTGCCCCCTATATAAATCCAGTGCACGTTGGAGGAAAAGCACACAGAGGCTTCCAGGAGAGCAAACAAGGCCAATCGCTCGGGAGGCAGCTCCCCTCTCCTTCCTCCGCTCCCCCCGCTCGCCATTCCACACCTCACTCCCTGCTGTATTTGAAACAAGACTTGGTCTTTACTTTCTCTCTTCTGTGTCGGTTCACTCAGCTTCAGATCTCAAAGCTAATTAAAAGGGGCATGGACTGGGCTTACATTTTTTCGTCAGTAGAGAGCTGTTGGCAGAGTTTCTGAGCTGCCAGAAACGGGGACTGTGAACAGAAAGTTGGTACCAACTAGGGAGTGAGAAGCCAAAAACTACTCTAGCTCCTCTGAGCAGAGAAATGAATAAAGCACAACTCTCAAGTCCTTCCACAGATAACACATAGGCCTGCAAACACAGTGTGTGTCACAGTCTTCCTTACATACTTGTCTTAGTCTTTGCATTGCACTGAACTCCCTCAGCCTGTTCTTACCGCTTTGTATTCAGAAAATGTGCTTGTGATCCTTGTCTTCTCCACCATATTGCACTCTCTCATACCCTATGTGTGAAAATGTGGCAAAATCAGCTTTCTCAGAATATCAGGCTCCTCCAATTTCCTAGCAAAAATGGCTCTCAAGCCAGTGTTGGAGACTCGCTGAATAAAAGAAATGTTCAGCTTGTTGTAATACCAACTTACCTCTGTGGACTGCATTTGTCCAGTTTTGTGACTTGTCAGGTCAGCTGCTAAGCGATGACACTTTATTTTTCAGGCAAGGGAGGAGAAAGCTTTTGTTGGGTTAATTCATGCATTCAGGAAAATTGTAGATGATAGACATGATATCAGCATGAGCGTGCTACTCTGCAATAAATTTTCTGGCCAGCTTCCAGCATTTATTCTAAACGTGGTGTAGAGAAGTGCAGTAGCCTTCAGACATCTTACTTAGACTGTTCTCCTTGGTATAGCTTTTTCCATTTTTAAGAAAACAGTGCTGTTCATCCTTTGTTTGTCTTTAAACCTGAGGTCTCTTTTGTACCTCATTTCAAAGAGCTTAAGCTAATATGCTTAGACTTAGTACTAGTTAAAAGAGCTGCCACCTTTGTTGAATGCCTCCAGCATGGCATAATGTCCACCTGGCACTAATTAACATTTCCCAACTAGGTCCCCATCTGAGTACCACATCTTGTGAGTTACCTGCACTGGATTATCAGTGAATCTTCTGATTCTCTGATTCAAGGACCACAGCTAGGGGTAGGGCACATTAAAGACACTGGAAAGCAGCACAAGCTTTGCCTTGTCACAGAAGCTGCTTTTATGCTTATCTCTGCAACTTCAGTGAGGGCTACACCCTCTGGCATAAATGATTCTGGCATTATACTCCATTGTAAAATTCCAGGTGAATTGCTAGCTTTTCCTACTCCATCCTCTAGGATGCATGTTGTGTGCATGTGCAAGCTGGGGGAGAGCTGTTAACATGCTTGGGATTACCGTGTATCCACAGCACTGCTCAAAGTCTCTCCTCAAAGCTGGGCAACTTTCCAGCACCTCATCTGCCTGCCTGCTGCATCACTGCGCCTCACCCCTTACCCTCCCACTCTCTCCTCTCCACTGCCCGCCCCCTAAATGCGTTTGTGCTGACGGGCCCATCTTTCCTCATCCACAGACAGGAGATGTGATTAGAGGGAATCTAATTTGTTTGGAGTGCTCTGGAGACGGAAGGAAATTATTCTGCAGCAATATTTGCAAATGCATTCATCATGGAGTCCCTGGCAATCCGTCACTGCAAGCTGATGACTTTGTGATCTTCATGAAGGTCTGATTAAAAGTGCTTTCTAATGATCAGCCCAACTTCCCATCCTGCTCTTTCTCTTGTGCATCAAGACAAAAAGAAGGAATGAGGATGGAGGCCAGTCTTGTGCTCTCTAGTCTTACTTTCCCATAAGTCCAGTCTCAGACCTGGTCTGATGACACAGAACTGCTACTACAGTCTGAGGTCCCTCAGTTTTCTGGTTTTCTCCATGCTCAACAGCTTTGTAAAGAATTGGCTTCTATTGTGTTCATTGTATTTGAGTCTTCCACCTTGCCCAGGGTGAGGAATAGTTTTGCATAAGCCCTGGAGTTCTCGCTGCACCAGAAGTTCAATCTTAGATACCTTCTCAACTTGATTGTCCTGCAAAATACTGTGTATAGATCCTTCTCAACACTAGAGCTCCATCCCAATCAGGAAATGCACGGGATGTGGGCAGAGCAGGGGAACAGGATCCAGAGAAAAGGAACGTTGTTTAGGTGAGGGTCGAGTGATGTAACAGGCATCTTGAATGTTGCATGGCATCAGGGCTTCTCTCTTATCCTGCAATCCCCCACAGCAGCCATAGGCATCTTTTGCCAACTGCATTTTGGATGAGAGTTACGCAAGAAGAGAAGTTGGGATGTATCAAAAGCAGAGGCTCAAGGCCAGCCATAGGAGACCAAAGAGAATAAGTGATTGTGTGAATTGTACACTAGGCATGCCAGACTTGACAGTCATCTGATGTCTGCAAGGGCTGAGGGCATGCCTGGTAGACCCAACCTTCACATCCAACACTGAGAGTATGTACATCTTGTTTTATGTAGTCTGTGGAGTTTGTTCCATTTTAAGTGAACTAAATAGGCCTCTTTTTGAGGTGAAGTCATGAAAATGCAGCCCAAAAGAAGCAGATAAGCAAACCAGTCCAGTGTAGAGCTAAACAACTGTTAAGTGTGCTTCCAGTGAACACACATACTGAACATGTGTAAGCCTCAACTTCCTTTCATGGCTGTCTATGGCTTGATAAGATTGGGTCTAGTTACCTCTCAGACTTATGATTTTGATCCAGTGAGTGCATAACAGATATTCTACAGCAGCCTTCTGTAATAACTTTTCTATCAAGCCCACACTTTGATGGGAAGGTATCCATTTCTAGGTGTTGCAGTAGGTCCCTTGCAGCAGTGGAGCTATACCTATGCCCCTTTTGGCTTTTGCCCAGATAATTGTGTTGGAGCTCCTGTCCTTTTCTTTCTCTGCTAGCCTCTGCTTCAGGGTAGCTGATCTGGGTTCATTAGACACGTACCAAAATTACCTGTAATAGTGTGCCCTTCCCCAGATTTGCACAGCACAGCTTCACACCATTTTGTGATGTGCTTCCCTTTTCCTCTTGTGCATGCCCCCAGGCTGTGGAGGTTTGGGTGACATTTGCTTACTGCACTCTGTTCTGCCATGACTTGGCAGTGTGATTGTCTCCATCCATCTGGCTGCTGATGGTGACTCAGGCTCTGTGTTGTACTGATCCGTGCTAGTGTGCAGTCAGTGCAGCTGTGCGCCGATCGGTTCTGCCGCAGGCTGATCCCGTGTCATCCATGACACGCCCTTCCCACTGCTGCATCTTGCACAAACCCTTCAAAGTTTTCTTCCAAGGCTGATACCTCTGCTTCACTGCTGCACACGGCTTAACCAGTTCAGTCTGGTTTAGTCTAACCCCTAAATATTAGCCTCTACTAAAAGGTTACCTTACTATGTGTTTCTTTGTTTTTTTCAAGGCCCTAAGAGGAAAATTGCTGCCCACCATAGGAAAAGCATGGATGACAGCCTGCTGAGACAGCTTTTGCCTCTCTGCTTGGAGGTGGGGAGGTCACTCAGAGAGGCCACATTTTTATGCTTGGTCTGAGGACTTTTGCCCCCTCTGGGTTTCCTTGTCTCCAGCACTATAATGCAGCTATGGTGCCCTTGTTTGGTCAGATTGCTACACACACACACAGACACCTGGGGTCTGGCTAGCTCAGAGTCAAACAGGTACTGGGGAACTGTTGAGTATGAGTTAATGCAATTTGACTGGTTATTATGACCTGGGGTAATAGAGTTTATCAGTGTTGTGTAAATCCCATGGAGATGTGGTGTGGTGATCTATGTATTCTTTAACAGCAGGGTGCTTGTGTGTGTGCAAGCGCACGAGATAACTGTGAAGACCCGTGGATAGTTTAGTGACCCTACATGCCCTGGGGAACATGAATTCTGTGCAAGAGCAGCACATAACCCTGAACTGGGGAGTGGCACACTACCGTCCCAAGAAAGATGCAGAGACCACAGCGGAGTTGGAGTGGGAAAAGAGGAAGTTCCATTTTTTTCTTTCAGTTTATATAGATTTCTAAAAATGAGACCACATTGGAAAACTGAGGTTCAACCTCTTCAATTCCACTAGTCTGAGAAAGTGTGCATCAATTGTCCCTGCTGCAGAGAAGAATGTAAACAATATAAGAGAATGATGAAAAACATTGCTTTGTTTACATGAAAGTGTGTGGGGAAATTCTGACTCCAATTTAGAAGGCTGAAAACCAGGGAGACAGGGGAGTGCTTTCCTTTATGGCTTTAGTACAGTTTCTATTTGCATCTAGCCTTGAAAACAATTTCTTGACTCCTTTTGAAGTGAGAGTGTGTGAGGTTGGGAGATGGTTCTAAAGCATGAAGAAGGGAGGCAGGAGGAAGACCAAATGAGGAGAGTTCTCCATGTGGCTTGAGTGCATGGGGAAGCAGTCAGCAGGCTGTGTCACTGATCAGAGCTAAGTTTAAAATTTGTATGAAGTGCTTTGGCTCTGCCTACTATCAGTTCTACCTTTAAAAATATAATGCTTGTTGAGAGCACTTGTTTTCCCAAGATATTACTGCAACTCAGTGTCTAACTCACCATTTGTTCAAAATGCCCCAGCACTTCTCTCTGTCTTATCTGGGCAGTTGGGGATTTATGGTGTTGGCTTGTTGTTGTTGTTGTGGTTTTTTTCTTTTAACACCTGGAGTAGACTCCAAAACAGCTTGATTCCTCAGATCTTGGGCAAGGTGCTAGGAGTTACTTCGTGTTCTCTCACCTTCCTCAGGTTACAAAATATTTCACGTTGACATTAGCAAGAGTTACATTCTCCTCTTGCTTTGAAGAAAGAGCACAAGGACAGAATGTGCTTATCCTGCAGCTGGTGTTTTCTGACTTCTGTGTCTTGTTTTCCCCACACCCACAGAACTGTGCTTCCTTCAGGTATGAGGATCTGGGCTCTGAATTAGCTTTCATGCACAGCTTTCCCTAATGGTTAATGGAGCTGTCTCTTATTTCAGCTAGATTCTGTGCTGCAGGTTGGAAGATCATGCTGACAGATGGGAAAGAAGGGAAGTCAATGCTAAACCAGAGAGAGGGTTAGGCACTGCACTAAACCAGGTGGCCAGGAGGTGCTCTAACCTCTCCTTTTGCTAATTTAGCTGTCTGGATAAATAGACATGAGGTTAAAAAAGCAAGTTCCTCTACGTGTGTGGATCTGCAGTGGATGAAGTAGCAGCAGCGTCTCCACCAGTAATCTCCTCCATAGTATTTACTGGCTTCTCCCTATTGCAGATGTGAGTTCAGCATTGCTGGTGCCACTTTTAATGCTGAAAGCTCTGCTTGTTTTAAAATATAAAAATGAAGGTGCAACATAAATAGCAATGAGGAAAGCTGGTAACTTTTTTCGACCATTAAGCAACCTTGAAGTTCTGGGGGATACTCCAGTGGGCATTTTCTAATGCTTTACATGTTACATAGGCAGTCCTCTGGCTAAGTTGTTATGCAAGACTTATCCTTAGAAAAGTTCTTCTAGCAGAGGTATTAGCTCTTGATTTGCTATGTGCTGCCTCCACATGCCTTCCAGGGAAAGGGAACTAAGGACTGACTAATCAGTTTTTCTCAGTGGAAATGGATAGAGTGCTGTTGAGTGGTAGATCAGCAATCAGGGTTTTGGAAATGTCCTTCAAGAGACAGCACTTCAAGAACCAAGAGTGAATATAAGAAAACAACCCAGACAAGCTTGACCAGGACTGTTCTAGGAAAGGTGTGAAGCTAAAGCGATGAAGTGAGCAATGTGTAGAAGCAGGGAGAAGCATATGTGTCTAAAGTCAAAATTAAATAGTCTAGCAATAATTCAGCAAACCCGTTTCACACCCACTCAATCCCTTGCTGGCAAATATTTCTAGCCACATTACCATCACTGTGTGGATTAAATATAAGGAAGGATTGTGCAGCAGAGTCCACTTTGCTAAGAAGTTCGGAAGTTCTACATTTCCCTAAGTCCTGAAGAGAAAATGCAGGCAGACACAGTGATATAGCCATAGGCCTGACACCAAAGTAAAATGCATTAAGTTGGGCTGTGGATCTTTGCTCTTGACCAAACAGGACTTTTACCTCTCATATGCAAAGTGACATTGGGGCACTGGATAGCTGAACAAAATTTGATAGCCAAGTCCTCAGATTGAGGAAAGTAGGATAAGGATACACTCAGTCAGCAGGGTCTCTCACTGTGCCCTAAACATTTCATTTATTTATGGAAATATGGTTTTCTAGAGAGCTCTAAGGACTATCAAAGCCACGTGTGTTTGGCTACAAACTCTGGAAGAAGTCTCATTGTCAGCTACCAACAAAAGCTTGTTGCCCAACTTGTCTGCAGCTACTGACATTTCATTAATTTCTGCACTCTCCCTGATGTTTGGATGCACACTGTGGCAGAAGTGAAGGGTGCTCAGCAGCAGTGGCTCCCACCCTTGTCAGCTGGAGAGAGATTACAGCTTCTCTTTAGATCATTGATGCAAAATGAGGAGGGAGTTTCCCAGGACCCTTCCTGCAGCCTATGTCCACCCAATTAACGGCCAAGGAGGAGAAATGAATTTGCCTAAGTTGAACTTCTTATGTGCAAAAAGTGTTCCTGAAGGGAAAAAGAAACATAGGAATGTTAAAAATGAACTTTTTTGGGAAGGAGAACAACATCACTTCTGTTTGAGGGGAAAAAAAAGGGGTTTTCAAGGGGGAGTTTGAAACAAACAGTTTTAAAATCAACGTTTTCACTAAAAATATTCCATTTCTGTTTCTCAGCTTAAAAAAAAAAGGAGAAACAAAATTATAGCTGGAGTGGAAATGCCACTTTGTCACGTTTCCTTTTATTCCATTCAAAAAAAAAAAAAAAAAAAAAGGAATATAGGAATATGGCACTTTAAAGCAAAACAGAGGAAAAAATGTCACTTTGAATCTGTTCCAGACTTCAGTGGGAAAGCTGACAGCTTTTTGATAGAAAAGACTATCTCAAAAGTATTTTCAGCTGAAATTCTGCGAACAAAAATGTTGGTTTTTTGTGTTTTTTTTTTCTTTTTTTCCCCCAAAGAGTTTCTAGAAAAAAGGAGGCAATGCAGCTTGGGAATTGGGTGTTGTATAGGGACTGCTCTGATGTGCTTTTATATGATATTCTGCTGCAGATGAGCTTTTCTTCCTCATGCACATGAAAATAAGATGGAGTGCACCATCATACTAAAATACTCTACATCTCTACATAGGTAGGAATGGGCTGAAGCAAAAGTGAAGAGACCTAAATGTGCTTTTCCCATGTTAAGGAAAGCTCAGGAGTTGAATTCAAGGGTGTATTTATAGCTCCTGCTAAAACACTGTCCAAGTTTTCCCTTAGAAAGCACCGCTTCCTTGATATTATAATTTAGTGGGAAAGGCTTGTAGAAATGTTCAGTTTCAGGTAAGCTGGAGTATTTTGTTTTGATTTGTATTTCGTAGAACTGCAGACATGCTGGCTGGGAGGGGCCACTGGAGGTCACTAAATTTGGCCTCCTCTTCAAATACAACTGCTGTCCATGTCAGATCAGGTCACTATGGCTTTATCTAGCTGAGCCTTGACAAGGTTGCAGGTCCTACACTTATTTTGAGTACCTGCTGCAGCCTCCTTGGTGTGGAGATTTTTTCTTATGTCCAGTCTGAATTTCTGCATTTCAAATGAAAAGTCTGTGTCATAGCAGCAGAAACTCTGTTCATATCAAAGCAAGGGACTTCAGCCTCAGTGAAGAAAAGGATTCTCACACTTCCTAAACAAGATGTGTTTTTTCCCAATATCTTTAGTTCACAGGAAAACCTCTCATCTGAGCATGTTTTTTTTCCTGGGGGGAAAAAAAAGTGAACTTGTGGCATTTGTACTAAAGAGAAAGAAAGGTTTTGACAAGTCCTGACAGTGTGATGATTTTAGGCATAAGCATAATGGTACATGCTGATCAGAAGCTGAAGGCAGACAAATTTGTACTAAAGAAGAGGCAGAAGTTAAAAAGGACGATACCAGCTGGTCTGACTGGGTTTATGGTAGACAGTGCTTCAGCTGGAGTCTTTTAGGCAAAACTGGGTACCTTTCTAAGAGATGATGTAATGCAAACAACTTTCTCCACAGAGCGCTGAAACTGCTGAGTGAGTTGCTTTTCAGTCCATGTTATCCTGGAAGTTGTATTAGCCCAAATGACCCCTTCTGGCTTTAGCTGTGTTTCCTGTAGCAATATCAAAAGGCATTAAGTGGTGATGTGGATGCTATAAGCACATACAGCAATCCCTGCTCCCAAGGGTCAGCAATTTGGAACTGAATAACAGCTAATTTCAGACCTGCTCTTACCTATCAAGGCCTGGGAAAGAAAAGGAGCCTGGGACCAGGATGGAGTAGAGGGGTAAGAGTTGCTGGAGAGAAAGAGGAGGTGTGTTTGAAAGAGTGGCAAAGGCAGGGAGGTACAATGCTGCATGTGTCCCAGGGAATGGGGGAAGGAGACAGGAGAGGACCAAAGAGGGGAGTGAATGGTGATTCCTCAGTGTCCACAAGGGGAATGATAATCAAAGCAAACACCAAAGGCAGAGCTGTGTTGTCCCTCTGACTTCTTTAGTTTACTTGTGGGGTTTGGGATTTTTTCTCCTGCTTACCACTCTCCTTCCCCTTTTTCCCTTTTCTCTTCCAGCTTTTATTTTTCTGCCAGCAAGCTCCAAAAGCCCAAGGTGGTTTAAAGCCAGCTTAAGTGCCTTTGATTTGTTGTCTGAAGGCAGGTTTGTGAGGACCAGGGATGTTTCCTTTGCTGTGGCTATTTGCTTCCCATGAACACATTCAGCAGCCTGTTTCTTTTCTATTTGCATAGTTGGTGTGTATCTTTGCCCTTGCCAGACGAGAGAGAGGCAAAAAGAGAACCTGGGAAAGTGGACAAAGAGCAAGTAAGAAAGGAAGAGGGATCAGCAGAGAGACCTGCAGGGATAGGTGTGAGAAGGATTGTGGGTAGTGTGTTGTGTTGGCTCAGTTCAGTACCATTCAGTTGCATTCACAGCTACCTTGCAGATGTCTCAGCTGGGATACAGGAGGCAGACTCAGACTGTAGAGGAAGCAAGATGAAACCCTAGCCTGGGACTTGGGAGCTGAAGTTTGAGCTTCCTGCTTTTCCACAGATCTTTTTATTTTGTCTTTAAAAAATTCCTTAATTTTGCTGTGCTTTAATCCTTGCTCTGGCAATGAAAATGCTGAACTAGAATGGCATTTTAGGATATGAAGTGCCATGGTATTGCTGTAGGGCTGAGCTCTGTGGATCCTCTTATCTTCAGGTATCAGCCCTGATGTCTTTGGAGTGAGATAGCCACCAGATGGAACCTGAGATCCTGATGATTTGAGGTGTTAAAAGTACTTTCACCAAAAAGCAGGAAACCTGTGACCTGGAGGTGAGCTATGCTTGAATAAAGTCTCAAAATAAACTTAGTGCTTGTGCTACCAAGCAAAGAGAGACAAAATGATGCATACTTGGGCTGGATGTGGGCAGAGCTATTTTCCTGAGAACTCACTAGTTTTTCAGCAGCTCCTGTTACAAAGATTTTTCTTCCTCCAAAATCCTTTCTGGAGCTGCTTCCAAATCCTGTCTTGCTTCAAAGTCCAGCCTGCTGGACAAGAATCAAACACAAGCTTGCCACTTGGCCCATCCTGAACTCAGAATCCATTTCTGAAGTAAACTTTCTGTGGCTTCCTCTTCTCTTTCATGGAATAGCAAGTGTCAAAGCAGATTAGCTGATAAGGATTTTGATATCTGCCACCAGAAAATAGGTCACAGGCTTCAGAATTACTTCATTTGCAATGAGAGGATTCTATGTCACCAAAAGTAGTCCAAAGCATTTGTTATCAAGCATGAAAGTCAAGTTGATAATGTTTTTTTTCCAGGAAACAAGGACATAATCAACCTAATAGTCCTCTGTTTCGCCTGCCCGTTCATTTGCTCTCTCTGTGGTTCAAGCCTGTATTGTATTTATTCAACCTTAAGGACTGCAAGTATTCATGGTGAAATTGCACAAGCCATGCTGTTACATTATACAACGAGCACTTAGACTGCTATTTCAGGGGTATCCAGCCTCCTTTGTTGCAGCTTGTATTAGGTTTATAAGGTACACCCACCAGCGTGTGCCCAGCATCATCTAAATTAGACAAACAGGCTGACATATTTCCTCAGGTCATATTGTTTGGATTTGGCAGGGGTAGAGGATTATTTTTACTGCTCACCCACAAATATAAGCTGTTACATGGAAACCAGCATATAATTGTCTTTTAAGATACATGTGTGGGTGCATGTGAGGACTTGTACATGTCAGGCATTAAGGCTGGAAGTTGGATGGCCTGCTTATATGGGCAGGGCTTGTTGGTTGGCAGGAATGGTACCACTCCATCAGAGATGGACATATCACCAGGAAGTTCAATGGTGGAATTTTAATGATGACTTCAAGGGTGCTACCCAGGTCTAGCTTAGTATTCTCTCTACACCTTCCACATGATGGCTAAAGCTGGATATTTTTGCTAAAATAGTTGCTTTCAGTACTGCCCTAACACTGGAGCTCCTGCCTGTGAGACTTTAGAATCTTGATAATAAAACAATAAGCCCCCTCCATACTGGCAAGATGAAAGCTTTGCCTCTAGTGGAGAAATATGATTATTTTTCGAGGAGGGATTTAGAAAGAGTACACTATAGCTGCTTCTAAAATGACCTTTCTCACAGTGTCAAGATGCAAGGTAATGCATCTTCTGCTTCTTCCTGGGTCAGAGATGAGCCATCTAATTTTAAACATTAGGAAAAAGGCCAACTTGAAGTCTGTGTTGCTATATGTAGCCAAACTCAACCAGAGCTAAACCATTTACGTTGACTGACAACATCCAGTCATGTTAAAAGCTAGTGTGTAGACAATGAGGGAGCAGGAGCCCCTCTCTCATCCTTGGGTAAAGATGTGTGTGTTATGTTTCCTATCCAGCATCTTATTTCGCTCCTTGCAGAGCAGAAATAAAAAATAAGAAAAGAAGTGCTTACCAATTTTCTTACTTCAGACAAGGCCTAAGGGACAAAGCGTTGTTTAGAAAGGCTGTTCTCTGTAGAAGCCATATCGATTCTTGGGGCAGAGGGAAGGGGAAGAGACAAAGCTATTCCCTCTGAGAGTAAAACAACAATTACCATTGAGAAGTTTGGCAAATCTTGTCAGAAGTCTGAATGCAGGGGGTCAATTCATCCCTTTTTTTGTCCCTACTGAGCTCTTGTGCATTGTATAAGCTTTCAGCCTAGTCTGCCATATGAGAAAAGCCCCTTCCTGGGCTGGGACAATGAGACCTAGCACAGCTGGTACAGAGAGTACTGCATACTGTCAGGAGTGGGAGGTCTGCAGAGAAATTGGAGGGTGCACAAAAATCAGGGAAGGAGAAGGGATGCTGTATCTTCCTCCAGAATGGGTGTATGATGTGGGAGAGCCCCAAAGACAGCGCTTTTATTTCCCACTTCCCAAGTGCTCCCTTCCGTGTGCAGCTGCGAGATCTATTCCCCCGTCAGGTAAAGCCAAGCAGCATTGATTGGCAGCCACGTGGAGCAATGAAGGTGGATCAATGTGAATTGGATTTTTTTAACTTTAAATAAAATTTGTATTGGCATGAAGTTAATTAATAGAGAGCTGTCAGAGGGCTCCTTGGCACATCAGTGTATTAGGAGGCAGTGATACCCTTCGGGGAGGTGGTGGGAGGAGGCTGGAGGAAAAGGGATTCAGCCAGCAGCAAGCTGAAATTAAAAAAACAGGCCATCTTCCTCTTGGTCCTGTTTCAATGTTTTTTTCATCCTTTCTTCCCTCCTTTGAGATTGCTTTGTCTTTACTGATGAACCTTCCCATTTTTTGGCCTGTTGTTGTTCTTGTTGCTTGCCATCTGAAATCCCTTCCTAGTGGAAATGTTGCTCTGCTGACTTCTTGTGTCAGCACAGCTGTTTCTGGGTTTGGTACTTACTCCACTCACACCCTCTTCTGTTCAGGAAAACGACAAGAATCCAGAATCCTCAGTGGCAAGGCATGGAAGAGCAAGGCTGCACTGGCTGTGAGGTATCTTGTGTACCCTTCAGCCCTAAGCTTGCCAGTGTATGTGGTCTAAGGCAAGTCCTGAAAAAGAGCATCTCTAGCTGCCCCAGGAGGGAATGGGGCAGGAGATGGGGTATGGATTACCTTTCAAAGAGAAACAGCACATGAGTCTCACTGGCTCCTCTGTAGCTAGCTGGGGGTAGACTTCAGTATGTACAGGGACATGGGAATAACCCTGGCATCTCCTGACAAAGCTCCATAAAGGCTCGAGGTGTGCATATGTGCAGGCATTTCTCATGACCCTCTGAGGGATGGTGCCTGAAAGGGCCTGGTTCTGCTTCACTTTTAATTAAACTTGCCCACAGAGCAGTAAGATTGGACCTTCCCAGTGAGGCAGGTGGTAGCTGGGACACCCAGGGTCACAGGGCAGCCTGGCTCCCTCGGGGCTGGTTCATTGCATCAGTGATCAATGTCTCTTCGATGCTGCCTCTGACTGAGTAGGGACATGATGGAAAGGCAGAATGGAAACCAGATGCAGTTTCCATGGCAACACCCCCCCCCCCCCCAAAAAAACCCGAAGAGTGACTGGGGGTGGGGAGAATTAAAAAAAAAATAAAAGGGGAAGAAGAGGAGCCTTATAGAGATTTAAGTTTCACACATCAGTGAATGTGCTTTGACGCTGTCTTGCCCAGTGCAGGAAGATGCTGCTTTATTCACTCACTGCCTTTTCCAGCACGCAGGAGACTCCCTTAGAGCCTGTTCCAGCTTCAGTACCTCCCTTTAGCCAGCATAGACAAGACTAGGGCACCAGAGCCCTTCAGCACACTCCCAGTTCAGGGCGTGCGCATGCCAGACAGGATGAGCAGGGTGAGACCTCCCAGTTACTCCAGTCCCTGTCTCTTCCTGTGAAGAGTGTGATAGGAAATGAAGTGGGACAGGCAGCTGAGGGACATTTCAGAGCTACTCCAAGCCTGGCTGCTTGGTGAGGTGGGCAGATCAGGGCTTAGGGCATGTTCTCAGGCACAGGAGAGCTTCCAGCTCCTCTGGCAGAGCCGAGGAGCCGAGGGTAGTGCTTCCAGCCTTTCCCAGCAGGAGGCACAGGAAAAAAAAAAAGGTACAATGGAGCTGGCTTTGTGAAAGGCTTTCATCTCCTCAGAAATTCTCCTTTCTGTGATTTCCATGCATGCCCACTTATCCCATTATCTGTGTCAGGAGGAAAACAGAATCATCAGCAGTCGTGATTTGTATCTCTTAAGATTTTCTTCTCCATGCTTAAGCGAAATCTCCTCTTAACCACTTCTTGTCCTTGCCTTCATAGGTTAAAGCGTTTCAGTTCATGGTTTTTCTTATATTCTTCCCTTACTTTAGAGTTCAATCCTGTTGCTGCCTCTTACAGCTGCTTTTCTTAGGCTCCCAGATATGACCTAACATAGAGTCCAATAATACGGTATACTCAGACCTGGATCAATAAAGCTTTTAGGCGCCTAACTCCTCGCTTTGGTGCTTTACTCCTTCACATCTTCCCTGTGGAGCTGTAAAATTCCCATTTTACAGAGTGGCACACTAAAGTAGGAGTTTGCTGATGCTAGCAGAGGAAACTGTGAAAGAGCTGCAAATATCATTCAGCAGCTACTACGTCTGTTTTGAAAACCTTAAACTGTCTCCCCATGTGTCATGAGTTACTAATCATGACTGCATAGGGATCTTGCAGGACTTTCCTGTTATGCCATAATTGTAGCTGTGATCCCTGCCACTGGAGCACACTCTTTCCTGAAGAGGACCTGTTGAAGCAGGTCCTGCTGGAGGAGAGTGATGCGTTACATCCAGTGGTCACTTCTAATACAAAATCAAGATCACATTGCTCTCATCTTCTGGAGGTCTTCAAAGCTAAGTCAAGGCTTACAGCTCAGCCATGGTCTATAATAGTTGCTGTAGATGGTTCCAGATGTCTGCTCTGACACTGGGAGTTTGGGCCAGCTGCCTGCTCTTGTTCTTTCATCCTCTGAAAAAAAGAGTTGGGTCATAGCATTTGTTGTTGCATCAAGCATGTGGTGGGTGACCTGAGCCATACCAAACCAGTAAAGACAGGGCAGAAATGTTGGGCTCCTCAATTTATGGTGTTGCAGTGAGG
Organism: Cettia cetti; assembly: GCA_013401135.1. Taxonomy (NCBI): domain Eukaryota; kingdom Metazoa; phylum Chordata; class Aves; order Passeriformes; family Sylviidae; genus Cettia; species Cettia cetti. Next base: position 48,871 of record VZUI01001043.1, read on the forward strand.
TGCTTTCTTTGAAACCTGCAAGTTAAGAATAGGCAGGTATAAATAAAATGTACTAAGCGATTACAGAATATGAATGTATTTGCAAAGATCAGACCAAAATCCAAGGTGCCAGGAAGGTTTCTTATGTCTATTCCTACTGGAAGTAGGCTTTGCTTATAAAAGTTCTACACTTCAGAACTGCAGCAAAACATCAGCTTAGCATTTATTCTCAATAAACAATACCTTGGTAATAGAGTTTTCCTTTTTTTCTTTTATTTTGCAAAAACCCTAACCACGTATTTAGAAGAGACGAGGTTCTATCTCTTTGTACTTTTCTATGTTTCTAGTGTTACCTATAGCAGAAGTGGCCTTACTCAAAGTTGTGCTGTCTCTGTGGAACAGGGATGCCCCTCTGGCTGGAGGTGTAGCTGGTTCAATGGTGCTACCGTGCAATTATGCGTTTCTTTTCTAATGAGATCGTTAGGAGTGCAGTGCTTGTCGCTGATTAGAAGTTCCTAGAATAGAACTTGCTATTTTCTTCTAATTACATTATATAACAGTGTAATTCACAAGGATAGTAGTTAAGACAAAGTATATGGATTTAGGAGATTGGTTTCTGGTTCTGTTGTGTTTTTTGGTGTTTTTGTTTTCTTTTTTTTTTAAGACACTACCGCAACCTTTCTATATGACATTTGGGTAAGTCACTTAATATTCTCTGCAGCTGAGATCCTCAAAAAGTAAACAGACACGTAGATCATTAAGTATCTAATTATCTTAGAGGATATGGACTTCTGTTCCCTAGATGCCAAATGGGGGGATAACTTCAGAGATGCACGTAAAGCCCTTTCAGATACCACAGTAAATATTAGAAAAGCCAGTAAATAGTAGTGTGTGTATTGAAAATCTTTTTTACTGAAACTCAGCCTGTTGCCATAACATTGGTTGTTCATGGAAATTAAGTTTGATATAGTTCAGAAAGAGACAGCTCTAAGTTACAATCGAGTCATCAGCATGTGGAGTGTAGGGGATGCAAAGACTCCATAAAATGGGTGAAGCTGGGAACAAGTTTACACCTTCTTTTTGCTGTACAGTGTTTCCCATCAAAGCCTATACATTTGAAGAACCTGGACCATTATGACCATTTTCTAAAGAAGCAGATAGAATGGGGGAAAGTAGACTGTGAAAAACCTAAAATATGAAACAAGTAGATTAAAAAAAAAGGAATATAGAAGAGAAACAGTATGAGCTAGGAAGCACCGATTTTTAAAATATGTATATTATATATATATATATATATATAAATATAAAATCAGTGTTCTATTTCTCTTTGGTCATGCATTTTTACACACATACAAAAAGAACACTGGAAAATCTTCTGACACTAGCTGAGCTATTTGTTACAATGGAAAATGTGCCCAGTTGGTATGATAACATCAAGGTCATTTGTTAATTATGTGGCTTTATCAAAAATCTTGTTGAAAGTACTGACTTTCCAATGACATCCAGCTTAACTTGTATCCTCCTGAAGAGAAAATCATAGCAGACAGTGTAAGGCCTTTGGAATAAACTGTATTGCTTATTTAGGATGTAATACTTTTTCAAGCAGAGCTACTTTAACCTTGAACCTGAAGAAAGCCAGTAGAATTTACCTTCACCTGCTCCAAGAAGTAAACAATAAGATTAGAACCAATGGTAATAGCAGAAACATTTCACAAGTGATTGGGGCTATAGGGCTCCAGGGGACCTCTTTGGGTCATCAAATCCTGTCCTCTGGTATTACTGGCAGTCATGCTGTAACCCTTTTCATAAGCCTTGAGGACACAGAGGAATGTTGGCACACACTTATAATAATCAACACTCTCTGTTCTGAGGGGTTTAACACCTAAACCCAACTTGTTGTAAAGAGACTGATGACACCAAAAAAGGTCCCAGGGACAGAGAGGATAGAGGTGATGATAGGTAGGTCTGCTTAGCTGTGGCAGTTGTGAGATATGGAACAAGTGATATGCTAGCAACACTATTCCTAACTTAAAGACTGTATCTCAGGGGCAAATTTCTGAGTATGGATTTTTGCAAATGAAATAGAAGGACAATATGGTGGCAGTGTGATCCAGGGACTTGTATGGATAGGCAGGACTGCTGAAAAACATCCTGGCTTGGTAATGTAACATGCATTGTTTTTCCAGACCAAAGTTATGAGACCAAAGTCGCATCCTATCTCTTAATTTCTAGGCTCTTTCTGGTGTAGGACATCAGGATATTAGGGATATCTGGTATTATAGCTGAACATTTCTAAGATGTTTTCTTGCCTACCAGCTGTCCACTATGGCTTCTTAGCTAACCCAGATGCCAGCTAACAACTTACTGTACTCAGTCCTGCTTTTGCAGTGGTTTTGGCACAGTGGGAGTGGATCAAACCCATAATGTGTGTTCAGAGTCTACAGATTGAATTATGTCCCAGGATGGATGTCTACAGACCCTTGCTGAATATATCCTAAGGAAGAATTTAGTCCAGAGGGCTTTGATTTCTCTTGCTTGAAGACCTGACCCTCAGGACTCTATTGTTGTGCTGTACTTTCATTTAGCAAAATAATTATTCCTTACTGATGAGTTTTCCTCTTCTTCACTGGCCTGACCTACACCATCTTTCCTTCAAAGGGTGCTAAATAATTAAATAATTGCTGGGGAATGCTTCTACCCAACTATTGTTCTTAAGTACTAAATCACTTGAACATTAATTGAAACTTCCTCTTCCTTCTCTTTCTCCTCTTTTCCCTCCAACCCCCAACAAGGTATTTGCCTTAATTTGCTTTCCTGGGTCTTTTTTTCTCTGCCTTTTCTTTAACTTCAGGCATTCTCAGAGGGCACCTAAAGTTCTTTGGCTATGCAGTTTTGAAATGTGCAATTTGGCAGCAGCATGAGCCTAGGATTGAATTAAATTAACTTGAGGCACTCTGAATTTTTTATTAAATTACTTCTTTCAAAGTAACTACAGAACATTCCACTTATTAATTTTTTTTATTATTAAATGAAAGGAAGAAAGGGGAGAAAAAGACATAAAACTCAGGAAAAGTCTGGAGTCAGGACTTGTTTAGTTTTTCGAGTTTTACTCTTGCAGACTTCTCTGTGGCTTTATAACAAGCTTCCTCATTTAGAAAGATTGTGGAGCCTCACAGATCTCCTCCTTCACTTTTCACACATATTTAATGGCACACTAGTTTAATATGTGTAAGAACAGCCAAAGCTTATTTGACCATCACTAACATCTATTAAGGATCCTTCAAATTCTCATGCTTGATTGCCATGGCAAGTACATACACCAGTCAGGAAGGCACTTTTATTATCAAAGAACTCAGAGGCACTGTGAGACAAGGCAGACCATAGCAAGAGTCTAGTGTTTTATGATAATGTTAACATAAAAAGAATTCCTAAAAAGGACTAAAGAGGCAGATCAGCGATGTTGGGGAAGAGAGTATTGGTTGTGATGATGACAGACACTCTGCTGTTGAAACCCATATTGATTGTCAGCACCTGCGGGGGTGGTGATGGTGGAAAAAACTGGGATTTTGTACTTATTTCTTGTGTTGTCCACTTCTAGCTGTGGATGATCTAAGGAGATGTGTTTTTTCAAAGGTTTTGTAGCTGATCACTACTCAGTATGGTTTTGGTCTTGGATCTTTGTTGGCCTTCCTTATTCAAGAAGGGAATTCAGCTGTGCAGTGGTTCTGCCTTCTCCTTACCGCCTCATCAGAAAGGTGTCTAGATCCCAGATGTGAGTTACATTTAAAAACAAAGCTGTTCATATCTTTAACAATCTCCTTAAGGCTAAAAATCTAACGATTCAGCTCTGTCATGAGCTGAGATGTGTTGGGATGTTGTAATGTTTCATGTGTGATGGCACCAACATTCTCAGGGTCATGCAGGTTGTCTTGTCCTAAATAAAATTGGGCATTGGCTTTGTCTTGTGGCGAGGGAGAAGACAGAAATTGGCTTGATCCAGAAAAAGCTACTTGTAATGGCATTTGCTCTAGAAGCTGTTGGGACAGAAGGAGAATAGAATGATTTTGTGCTGCAGCAGTGAAAGCATCAGAGATGCAACAGCTCTCTGACAGCAAATCACTGCTGGTCTTTTGAAAAGGTGAGAGACCCCTTTCCCTGGAGATGGATATGTCCCTTCAGAGAAAGGAGGGATGGAATGGGCCCACCTTTGGCTCTCCTGGGGCCTTAATGAGCTGAGGGCTCTTGAGTGAGAAGCACCCTGTGCTTGCACCGCTAGTCATGGCCAAAACCAAGCTGTGGGTGCTGCTGACTGCATGACAGCAGCACTGTGCCACCCAACCACTGTGCCAGCCTTGTACCACCCACCTGCACCATCCATGCCCCAGTGCAGCTCTGTCTGAAGGGATGGAATATCCCTTCTGCTGGACCCCTCTGCTGAATGAGATGGCAACTACTGGTGAAAAACTTTCTCACAGATTTGGCTTTAGCTATGGTGAGCTGCAGAGGGAAAAGGCTGTGCTGTAAACAGCTAATGAAATAAAAAGGAAAGAAGGTTAGGAATTAATGACCTTTTCCCTGTCTTGTTTTCACTTTCTCTCTTTCATTCTGCTTCTCCCCTTCTTTCAGGTATTTCCTCATAGTCATTTTGGAAGCCTATCTCTATGCCACTGGCTTTTCAATTAAAAAATTCTCATCAGCTTTATTTGCTGTTCTTTCCATGTGCCCCTAATCCTTTCTCTTGAAGTGAACCAAAACCTGAAGTACATAAATATGAGTAGCCAAAAATGGATTTAGATTTTTGTATCTGTAATCCTATCTGTTTGTATCAATACCTGGTATTGTTTCTCACCAAGAAATCCCATTTTCTGTAGGAATTATTAAATCAGAGAAATGTGACTATAGTTGTCTTTAAAAAGAGAATAATAAATTGACCCATTTCAGCTCCTGTTTTCCTTGGAAGTAGAAGGACATCTGTGTGTGTGTGTGAGAGAGAGAGAGAGAAAGGAGACTGACTGGCTAGAAAACACGTTCCTGGTTTGTTTACTATAATTGATGAGGAACAGTTTGACCTGGAGAATCAATCTTGTGTCTTACTCCTGATAACTCCAAAGGACAGGAGAAATCAGAAATAAGCCACTGAAGCAGATGAAGGAAGGAACAAACAAGAGGCAAGAGCAGGAGAGGCAGGACAGGAACAAGCATGCAGATTGTCCCAGCTCAATGCATTTTTAGAAAGTTGCAGCAGTGCAAAACTGGATTTCCAAGAACACAATCTAATAACTGATCATCGGATTTACCTGAAGCCTATTTCAGAAACCAAATGGATATCATTAACCAGAACTTGTGTTTTCTTTGTCTTTTCTAATTTTTCACATCATACTTAGGAAGTATTAGGAAGTGGTAAATGTTTTAGTTGTGTTGGCTTTTTGTTGTGTATTTCTTCCAGTACAGACACACTGATGAGGGTATAATTTTGCTGTATCTTTCCCTTTTTATCAGCCCAATATTTTCAAAACTGTCTGCCTAGCTATGATGGTTTCTACAAGGAAGAGAACAACCTGGTCAGAACCCTACTGATGGTGGAAAAACCAATATAATCTTGGTATTGAGGACAGCTCTTGTCTTGGGGATAGCCATCCCCCACAGATATTTATAACCATCTCTAAAAGCTTCAGAAATATTTCCCTGCTGTGCTAAGTGTGGACAGTGTGAATGCTGTTCCCAAGAGTGGCACCACAATGTGCTGGAACAGAGAGCACACTGCACCTGTCCAGTAGCCATCAAGGGGATTCCAGTGCCTCTCCCCAATTTTGCAGAGACAGGCATTCAGAAACTTATGCTGAGGACAAAATGGGGAGCATCAGGAGAAAAAGATGTAAGGTCTTCTGTGAGGCAATGGCCACTCTTTCTGTTCTTCAGCATATAATGCCTAAGTCATGTCTTTGTAGCAGAATCATCTTGATAGCAAACATCCCAAACTGCTCTTGTTTTGTATGATGTCAGTTCAAATCCCTCTTGTATTATATGCTTGCATGTGCACACAATTTTTCTGCAAAATTTGATCTTGAGATCCTGACCAGCTGAGTAGTGACAGAACTGCAACTGTATCATATTGCATCATCCCCTTATGGATGGCATGTGCCTCATGTAAGAAACATTCTTATAAGACTTTTTAGGTGAAGTATTAATTTTTGCCTTGCTGTGTCCACAGGTTCAAACAGACTGCAAAATGTGCTGTGGCTGCATCCTTAATGGAGTCTCTGTTAGATCAGGAGGCAGAGTTAGTTTCTTCAAATGAAGTGAAATAGATTTGGATTGGGACAAAGATTGATTGAGTAGGGGAAGTTGAGAAACGCCGGTGGAATATATTTACAAAGGTTTCCAGGAAACGGTAAAGAACAAAACAAAATCTACTTGAAGTAATATTTTGGAATGAGTCCTAGGAAAGGCAGGCTTGTGGGCAGAGTGCAGGGGAAGCAGTCAAAGATGTATAATGAAACATGCATTTGTTCAGTGTTGAGATTTTTTACTTTGTTGCTTCAGTATCCCTTCTGGAACATGCTGTGCGGGAATATGCTGTTGCTTTCTGCTAATTAAAACATCTGGCACTAGTTTATAGAACTCTGGCCTTTAAAATAGTGGGAAGCAGGGTAATGCATTTAATCTTGAATAGCTTGATTTGTTATCTGGTTTGAGCGCAGGAACCTCTGCCCAGATTACTTGCTGCCTGCATTGATTCAAAAATAAAGAGATGGGTAAAAATGTTTCACGTGTAAAGAGCTAATCAGGGACAGTGTACTGAAATCCTGATCTTGGATGAAAAACAGAAAAAATGGAACATTTTTTCAAATCTCTTTGCTATTCAGTGGAGTTGAGGTTTTATTTATCCTTGCTAATTTAAGCAACCTTCAGCCTGGTCGATAGAGAGAATGGTTTACCTTCAAAAGCAGGGTGCTGTAGGAAGTGGAGTCTGTGTTTCCTCTGGATCGATGTTGAATTAATAATCCAGCATAGTGTAAAAGGGTGCTGTAGCTGTGCTTTAAGCACTCTTCTTTCTAGTGAGAAATTAGACCAGGTGGGGAGCCATTCTTGGTGAGTCAGTCCTGAACTTCTGCCCCACCTTAATAATAAGCTGGGTCTGTAGGAAAACCTTCCCTCGAGGAGGTGTGTTGTGGTGAGCATCAGCTGAGGAACTGAAGGGGCATTTATCTCCATAGTGGCAGCATTTGACTCTTTGTGGTTTCCACAAATCTCCTTTAAAGGCATTGATCGCTCCTGTCAGCAGGATTAGTGGAAGCGGTCATGCAGAACATGTTTGTAAAAATGTTTTTTTAAAAATTCTTCTTAAATGTACCAAATCTTGTAAGGGATCTAACTATGCTGGGGAAAGGGAAAGGTCAGCTTTAGAGAACAAGGGATGGCTTTCTCTTCAGCTGCTTTATCAGACTAAAGTTCTGATTTTTATTAAAGGAAGGACTTGCATCAGGGACTGAATCCAGGCATGTTCTGTGTAAAGCAAACAAGCTTTGCCCATCTAGACAAGTCTGCCATTGCCCCCCATCTGCCCTGCAGCCCTCCTGGTATTTCAGTTCAGAGCTCCCCAGACACAGCTCTGTCAATGCCCCCAGCTTTTGACCAGCAACACTCCTCCTGTCTCTTCTCTATTCCAGTGCTGGTGTCAAACCTCACCTGGAGTCTGACCTTTTGAGCTTCAAAGCAGGAGGTAGATTTAGTTGAAAACTTAAAATGCTTTCTGCATTGTGGCAGTATGTGTGTTATAGAACCAGCAGGAAAACAGACCTTTCGCCTGGATGGCTAGAGCTAAGTAAAGCTGACCTTAATACAGAACTGTGCCAGGTATCCCAAATTTAGTTCAACATGGACATTCCCAGAGTGCCCTGTAAGACTGGCTTCCAGTACTGACAGGAAAGCTCTTCACAGATTATAAGGACCTGCAGAGTATGTCTAAAACACATAATGCTGTGTCACATCAAAAGATCTGGCTCCAGATGAGTTGCCATATCCACATGGAAGAATGCAGTTCTGGTCTTAAGTCCTACAAATGAAAAAAGAAACAAAAAATCAACAACAAACCAAAAATGTAACACCAAACCAGAAACCCCAGCAAAACAAAAACCAAACCGCCACCCCCAAAACTGCTAATGAGGGGATGGTTGCTAATGCAGCTTTGCTTATAACGAGTTTACAGAACCATCCAGAATACGCGTTGTGCATTTAAACCCTGGCCGTCAAAGCATATGCAGGTTTACAGGAAGAATTAGCATGGAGAAGTGGTGATGGTTTTGTGCCACGTCCTCATGTTCTTCCTGTAGGGCAAATACCAATAGGTGGCAGTGATAAACCTCACACCCCCTTGCTGTGAATGGTGTCTGTAAAGGGAGGAACGGGGCGAAGATATTAGGTAAGGGAAAAGGGTGGTGTGGACAGGTGCTGTGATGGGAGATTAATTATCTGCCTTCAGTGTCACACGACATGTTAGTTAGAGCAGAGACCCCGTGGGCCATGGAGAGATGTTTGCTTTTTGCAAGCTGCATCCCTTGTAAATAGCAGTGCTGGCTCCAACTGCTGCCCTGCATAACACCAGGATAATTCTGTTTGTCATTTTCAGACAGTCCTTCTCTGCCTTGTCCTTTGGGCTGCTAAAAAGTTGTGATGCGTCTGTGGCCGCTGGGGAAATGGCTGTTGCAGGGTTGTGAGGGCAGCAGATGTGCTGCAAGAATCAGGGCAACAACATGGTGGTAGTACTGGAAACAGGACACAGGCAGCTGTTTGGGATGGTCTGTCATGGTCTCTGTGTCATGCGTGAGCCTTTCTCCCCTCTCCTTGCCCTTTTCCTCTGCAAAATGAATGCTCATTACTCATTACTATGAAGATCAATGGAGTTCAAATCCTTATGGGCATATTGTAGTTTTCTCATGCTGGGTCCCAGCAGGGTCAACTGGCCCAACTTATGCACCGTGCTGCTGGGCAAAGACTGCTCCCCATAGCTGAGTTTGCTCCTTTATAGCTGAGCTCAGTGTGTCTCCACTCAGTGTGACAGTGATCTCTGTGTGGCAGTGCTGCTGCTACCCTGCACAGGCTGCTACCAGAAATTGTGTTTATGTGTGAAGCGGGGACAGAAATCAGACGTCACTGGTTTTCTCCTGCCTTTTTGGCCAAGCACTCTGGCAGTTCTCACTTAGGAGCTTCCAAGGACCCAGACCCTCTCTGCTCCAAGGAATGCACTGTGGTTTTATCTTTCTACAGTGGTTTTTCCATGTTTTTTGTCATGTGTCAAGTGCAGATGGCCCTTCTGGGAATACTTGAAGCTCCAGTTGCTGAACTATGGTGGAATATAATGTGTTTTTCTAGCTGGTGTGGCAGACTTCAGCTAAAGGAGCATGTGTGTCTAGGGCTGTTTATTTAGTCCTGATCTTTGCATAGTTAAGGACTGGACTTCATTTTTTCCTCTGGATGGATCTGCCCCAGCCCCTGTGAGGGTGGATAGGGCAGATCTCCCATTTGTGCCAGTTTGCACTGACTTCAGTCTGGTAGAACTGGATCCTCTATCCTTACACGTAGTGCTCATAGTGATTTAAATATGCTCAATGGGATATGGCTGAGGGCAACAAAACTTCCTTCACACAGACACCACCACACAGTGGTCAGATGCAAATGGTAATGATTTTAATGTGCCACCAGAATGCACGGGAGTCAAACCCATAATATAGAGGCAAAAGGTTTTGTAAGATGATGTCTTTTTAGCAATTACTTTTATAGCTCTATCTAAGCAGTTCTCAGTCTGTAACACTGGGAGGCTGATTCAAACCCCTTCTGCAAAGCCAAGTCCCAGCCCTTTGATCTCATAATATAAAAAAGCCCCTCAATGCAGTTTTGGTTTCTCTGAGTTGTGTCCAAGTAGGAGGTTGCACTTCTGTTTTTGAGACCAAGTGGACCAGGAACATATTCCTGCTTGCAGCAGACAGATGTTCTCACCATGTCATCCATCCTGAAAAAGGACTCCACTGCGTTCTTGTCCATCTGCTAGCTCTGAAAACCCAGCCAGTGGCCTTAATCCACCAAATAATTAGTTCTCCTTTTGCATAATGTTCCTTCCACCTGAGACTTTTAGGACCAACTATATTTCTCTAATGCTTCTTGAACTGCTGTTTTTGCACTCTTTCCAAGAGTCCCCTGAAAGAGCAGGAGTCCTACAGAGAAAGAGACAAAGCTCCAAGGAGGTGCAATATTGGCATTTTACACACATTCCATGCCCTTGGCCAAAGGGACAATATGAGACTGTTAGCTAGAAATTCATGAGAAACAGAAACATCCCATCATTGGCAGCAAAACTTCTGCTAAGCATCTGCATAGTAGAGCAAAAATAAAGGTTTTCAACAGGCTTTCTACATCTCTTTGTATCTGCCACGTTTCCTATTACCGCAATTTTCTACGGGTTGCCTTCCCTAATACTCTTTCCTCTCCTAACCTCTCTTCTTGTTTTTCCCATTATACCCCCATCTGCTTTTAAATAAATAAATGAAATTTTGTACTTATTTCAATTCTTTTCCTCTTATTTCTTGCTTCCCACCTCCATTCTTCATGCAGGTTAAAAGAATGCTTTCTAGCATGAAAAGCATTGGATACACCAGAATTCTTATCAGCCCTCTGATTACCTCTTGTGCTCAATATCTGGTTAAGCCTGACTAAGGTCAGTCCTGTTTTACTTATGTGCAATGGACCAACAGAGAGGACTCATATTAACTGGTGATGCTTAGGTTAGAGTCCCTTGCTCAGGTCTCCTCTTCTACAGTCTTTTTGCAAGGCTGTCATGTGGCAGAGACTGCCAGTTTTATGTTGTTGTTTTACACTGTTACAAAGCTTATGCTTCTCTTCCTTTGCCCTGTTTGTCTGAAGAGCTCACCTCAGTCAAAAAGGGTGGTTTATTTCAGGCAGCATGCTAATATGAGGGGAGTTAAGAAGCCTGAGAACTCAGCTGAGGTCTAGGAAACATCCATGTTTCCTATGCTTTTAGGGAAAGAGGATGTGACAAACTAAGGTATGCTGCACAGTCGTCACTCAGAGATGATGCCTCTTCCAGTGGAGGGCTTGTTCAGTGCCAGGTTCTCGGTGAGGACTTCACTGTGTCTGCTCTGCATCACAGCTCACTCCTGCAGGAGCCTTTTTAAGGTGCATCCCCCACAGGGGGACCTTAGCATGAAAAGAACTGCAATAAATTTACAGAGTGATGAAGCCAGGTTTCCTAATGTTATAGTCCCCACTTTGTTTCCCACAGGTTGATTCAGAAAAGTGGGTGTTCAATACCAGCCTCCATACTGAATAAAAAGGGAGAGAGATTTTAAATTTCTAGACAATCTTTGAAACCTTCCACTTTAACCCTGAGTGTGTGATTACTTTTACAAGCCTGGACACTGTATCAGTTTGGGTCAGTTAGCATCTCTGTCCTCTATATTTTAATGACAGGTAAATTGAGGTGCAGCATGTCTTGCTAATAGCATGTCAGTCCACAAACACCATATCTAGGAACATAACCCATGTCTCCAGAGCTTTGCTTTTTAATCTGAGGCAGAGTCAAAATGTTATTATTGGATTAGGATCTGTGGTCTTTCTATCTGATAGATTTGAGCTGAAGGACTTCTGGAGTCCAGGTTCCTATTACACTTTTGCTCATGAAAACAACACAGTGTAATTTTATTTGCAGAGTCTACTTAATCTGGGGTTTATGTGAGAGGGGAAGTGGGGAGAAAGGGAGCAGCAGTAAGAGTGGGTGAGTGCAAGGAGCCAACGTGAGAAAAATGCATTGGAAAGTGAAGAAAAAAGCGAAAGAAGGATGTAGGGACAAGATGCAAAGGTAGAAAATGAGAGAAAGCAACCTGAGAGAAAGGAGCGAGATTTGAGGCTAGGGTGGCAGGGGCAGGAAGAGGTCAGGAAGCAAGGAACAGCACGATATTTAATCTCAGAGCGACTGCAGCTCTTTAGCCAGGTGGCTGGTGGGATAACCGGCAGGAAGCTGGCATTTACCTGTATGCTAATTCCTCCCTTCCTGCCAGTCTGGCAGGATGAGTGCCTGCTCTCCCGGTGTGATGAGATCATTTGAAAAGCCCCCCTGGCTGCTATTATGAGGAGCGGCTGAACACAGGCTCCAGTGTTGTGGTGTGTGATAAAGCATGGTAGCTGGGAGGGGAGGAGGCTGGTGGCAGTGGGAACACTGGAGACAGGCTGCTCATTTAGTGCTGCCAAGCTCAGTGCTTGATTAATTATGGAGCAGTTGATAAATAACATTGCGGAGATACGTAAATCAACGGGAGAGACGCAGGGAGCTGAGCAGGATTGGGGGACTGGCAGTGCTTGGGCAGCTCTGCTCCGAGGATTGTTGTTCTTGGCACAGGTGGTGCCACGTTTGGTGGTGGCAGCTGGCAAGGGTGGCAGGCACAGGGGGTGGCAGCCAGAGGCACGGGAACAGGGAGGCAGGCGTGCTGCTCTGGCCCACGTCACGGCTTTCCAGGGAACTGTCCAAGATATGTAGGTGGTCCCTGCTAATGCCACAAGCGAAAAACCCTTTGTAGTCTCTGAGACATTCATCTGCCTGGCCCTCATAGAAAGGGGAAATGCTCTCCTCACTGCTGCACAGCCAAAACGTGAGGAAGCCAAGGGTTTGGCAGGGACATACACTGAATCCAGCTGCCTTCTCCTCTTGCTCTTTCCCAGCTGCAGGTTTGTGGTTTAATCCCTGCACTCACTCCTTCCTCTGGATAAGGGAGAAAATCTATTTTTCAGAAGATATTTATGTAGCTTCCTGAAGGCACATTGTTCAACCGCTGCATGCAAGGATGTTTCTTTTGGCTGCTACAGCCCATGGATGGGTACTCAGTGGGCATCTCATAATGCTTTGGGTACCTTTGGGTGGAGTTGTGCGGAGGGACTCATGGCCTGAGTTTGCCCATGGAACCACAGAATGGGTTGGGTTGGAAGGGACTTTAAAAGTCTTCTCATTTCAACTAGAAATGGACATGCCATGGACAAGGATCTTTCCACTAAACCAGGCTGCTCAAAGTCTAATCCAGCATGGCCTTGAAGGCTTCCAGGGATGGGGCCTCCATCTCACTGTAATGAGCTTCACCCTGTACCTTTGGTGTCATCTGGTTTCATCCCTGCCTTTCATCATCCTAAATAAGTACATTTAAATTTAACTCATGCAAAAACAGGAGGAGGAATGTGAACAGCTGACAGCTCTCGATCAGTGAACGCAGCCATAGTTCAAAGAGACCCAAGGAGACTTTCAGGATTCAGACCTAACCACCAGCACATGGTAAAACACCAATACTTATACTGGGGAGCAAACATCTGCGTTGTGTCTATACGCTAATGTTTTTCCATATTTGGGTAGAATAAAACAAATGGTTAATTAGAGAGGGACAAGAATCTAGTGTAGGTGCACCTCAGCTCACCCTGACTCTGAGAAAGGAGGAGTACTCCTTTTAAAAAAAGACTGGAATGTGGCAAATCCTGACTTGCTACCAAATTGTGGTGTCTATGAAGTTCTACATCTGAGGTGCAGTGAAGCAGTCAGCAGATGCTCTAACACAAAAATGTGGTCCATAACTTAATGCAGCCCTTAAAGCAGGGGACGGGCATGGGAAGGCTGGTGGGATGAAAGAGCTCTTTGGTGAGGTGGGCATGAAGAGAGTCCTACAATTTTCTCCTGCACAGTAACTCCCCTCAGAGCAAAGGCTTCTTGCCACAGCCCTGCCTACGAGTTTGTGTCTGTATATATAAAAAGTGGGTTCAATCACTGAAATCTCAGCATTAGTGAAATCTGAAGTTATTCTAGAGTGCACCACAGTGTAATAGCAGAGTCTCCAGGCAGCTGCTTGTTCACTCCCCCACCAGCAGGATCAAGGAGAGAATCAGAAGGAGAAAAGCTGGAAAACTTTTGGGTTGATATAAAGACAATTTAACAAGGAAAGCAAAAACTGCCCCTCACAAGCAAAACAAAGAACTAATTCACCACTTCCCATGGGCAGGCAGATGTTCAGCCATCCCCAGGAAAGCAGGGCCCCGTCATGTGAAACAGTTGCTTGGGAAGACAAACACCATCATTCCAATTGTCCTTCCCTTCTTCCTGCAGCTTTATATACTCTAGTATGATGTCATGGGGAATGGAATATCCCTCTGGTCTGTTTGGGTCACCTGCCCCAGTTGTGTGTCCTCCAAGTTTCCCAGGCACCCCCTGTCTCCAGGCCAGCACAGCAGTACAAAAAGCAGAAAAGGCCTTGTCTCTAAGCCCTGCCCAGCAACAATAAAAACACCACTATATTATCAGTACTCTGCTCTGCAGAAATTCAAAACAAACTCCCATACCCTCCACTGTGAAGAAAATTAAATCTCCCCCAGCCAAAACCAGGTCATGGATCAATGAAGAGACAGATGCAAAGGGAATTGAACCCATTTTCCCTCATCAGAAGGTGAGGCAGTATTTTGAATGGAATAGACAGTGTAGAAGGAAACTGGCATGAAAAGTTTATAAAACATGAAAATACTGTTCTCATAGGGAAATTAATTTAATTGTAATGTGAAAAGAAGGAGATGCTGGTGCAAAAAAAATACACTTAGTGCCTCTGCATGTACTCTTTTTCTGCTTCATGAAAGTGGACACAGCATGCTGAACGTAGAACATCATGAACTGTGAAGCAGCAGCTGCCTCTGTTGTGGGCTGTTCTTATCAATGTAGATAGTTAAGTAGTTGGATGAGCATCAAAACAAGCAGGTATCTTTCAGGAAAACCAACTATATGGAACTTCCCAGCTTTTAGATCTCCCTATCCCCTATTTTAACTTTTCTATTGATTGTACCTTTGAGCTATCCCTGCAACACATGAAGACAATACTTGCTCTTTAAGTCAAAGAGGAGCCACTTCTATTCTTGGCCCAAAGTTCAGTGCCAAAGCTTTTGTAACAAAGCTGTATGGTCAGGTTTAGAGCTTGGCTGAAGGTAAAGTACCTGATCATGGCTATCCAATGCTCCAGATCTTTTTCTCTCTTGCACTGTCTTTCCTTCCTTATAGTAGGGCAAATCTGAGCACACCCAAGTTTAGGGAATGTTGCTACTGTAAATGCAACTCAAGTCAAACTATGGCACTTGGATGATCTTTGAATATTACTAGCTTTAATACAGTGACCAAATGGTGGCAACCCCAGAAAAACCTCTAGACTACCTAACTTGTTGTTAATATGTTGCCCCTTAAAAAAACAACTTGAAAAAACCCCCCTCTTTTGCTTAGTTTTACAGCAAAATATTGCAAAATTTGAATCTATCAGTTAAAATGATTTTTTTAATTAGTATCGAGTAGATTCACTAACCACTCAACTGAGTCAGCTTCCTACAGGTATCTGTAAATCTAGAAATGGAAAAGAAATATCTCACAAACTAGCCTGAAAGCTCCAGATGGATAAAAAGTAAAAGAAATAACTCAGGTAAGGCAAAAGTCACAAGTAATTTAAATCTGTGAAGTGTGTTCTTTCCGATAATCTATTTTAAAGAGCTAATAGCACAGTGCAGAAAAAATGTTATAACAATCTAATGAGGTCCCATTAAGCTTCCCTTCCATTAAGTTCTTTTGGGTCCTATCTAGGCTAGTCAAATAGGTAATTTAAAACAAAACCTGCTTCTTTAGTCTAAACATGTGCTTGTTTAAGAAGGAGACTTGGGAATTGAGGCTGCCTAGGTTCTGTTACCTGCTCTGCCATCAAACTCTGAATCTTTGACTGAAAAGCTCCCTCCTCTGGGCCATTACTTCCCAGGTTGTAACACTCATAATTATTTTCACACACATCTGACTGGCTAGGGGAAAGCATGATTCTCAGGGGAGAGCCTGGGATACTGTGAAAACATGAGGATGTTTTGGAGACATGTATATATATGCATACATATATATTTATGTGTGTGTATTTGGTCCCCAACACTCTATGTAGGACACCTGGAGCTGGTCAGGGCTCATTGCATGCTGGATATAAAGCTATTAGACATCTATCCGTAGCTTTCTTTCACTGGAGCAAGTGAAAGCACCGGACCTTGGGATGTTATTCATCCAGGAGCAGCTTTGACCCATGCAGGCTGTCAGTCAGGGGACGCTCATGGTTGGGGGATAATGGACAGATGGGTCTTCCTTCCCATGAGCCTGTTAGCCTTCCACCAGTTTTAATTACCAGCCTTTGCAAAAGTTCCTTTGGGAGAAAATTAGCCATCAGTTACAACAGCAGCAGGCAAGACACTAGTTCACTCATGAGCTGTCAGCTAACTTTAGCCCCCATCTTGCTGATCCATCCTTTATTTAATCAGGGTCGGAGGAGCATCCGTGCCCGGCACTCAACTCTGCAGGTGGGGAATGATTTACTGCCCTGCTATCAGAGAGCTCTTTAATCTTGTCTTTATGAACACTTAGCACCTACAAATCACCTGTTTGGCTTGAAATACATCGCCTGCTTCATGCCTTGGTGCCCTGAAGGGGAGGATGTCAAAGGTACATCTTGTTTACACGACAAGATGCTTTATGGAACCGGCCCTACTGCCTGTGTGGCAAACCCTAAAATACTCTCTTCCTCCATCTCCCTCTTGCAGTGCTTGAAGTGCATGGCTTTATCCCCTGGACATCTTCTAGAGGCTCTTCAGCCCCCTCAAGCTAGCCTTTCACCTCTTCCATTCCTTTACCCAGGAAGCCAGGCAGGGTATTTAATTTCTGCTGTGCTCCCTTAACTCTCTGGTTCAAACCATGAGTTCGAAATTTTCTTTAAGTTTTTCTGTTTCAAATTGTGTTCCTCCAGATGCAAAACAAAGGTGAGGGCTCAGGATAAATGTCTGACATTTCTTCAAATACATTTTATCCCGGTTGGCTTCAAACAGCTTACTATTCAGCCATCCCACTAGGACAGTGCAGGCAGCTTTGGGGTAGAGCAGGATAACCGTGACCGTTAGCCATGCTCTATGCCAGTTTGGGACAAGAATTACAGAGTTTAATTGAAGTGAGACATGTAATTGAAACTGCAGGGGAAACTTTAAGATAGACAGCAATTATACAAATTAGGACATCATGACACCGTAGCTGCACTTTTAAGAAAGAAAAGACCTCTGATTTTAGAAAAGAACAATAACTGAAAAGAAAAACCCCAGGCTCCTAAATGTCTAGAGATGAGCAGCATTAGAAATCTTACTGGGAAGGCACATCTCCAGTGGCCTGGAGCCCCTGAATACCACAAAGGGGCAAGCTTTTGTTACAAGCTCAGAGCAGACATCTGCTACTTGATTAGCAGAACGAATTCCTTGTATGTACTTTTGCTAATGCTTCTTTCTTCCCTGCAAGCATGTGCCTACTCTCTGGAAAGGAAGGGCTGTCAGTCAGGCTTTCAAACAGAGATGTGGGGGCTGTCCAAGACCTGGTGCAAACCTCATAGAGCCTTAAAAAGAAGGTGCAGAACTTTTCTTTGGGCTTTGGTGTCCTTTCCTGAGTAAGCCACACATTAAACCCTCTCAACAGCCTTTGATCATGCCGCGGAGAAGATAGGAGCCTGGAATGCCTGAAAGTGTCAATCTGTCCCTCGACCTGCATTGCTGAAATGCTTTTAATATAGATAGTGGACTATCTCTTTAAGTTTGTTTCTCCTTGCCCCCCAACTTCCAGAGTCAGAAATGAAGTTCCTCGAATAGAGACAATCCAGGCTTGCAGTAAAGGTGGTAAGTATGGCCATGAGTCTTTCAGTCAGCAAGTTTTCCTCTCTCTGGCGCCCATCCCTTTCATAGTCATGAATCTTGACGTTATTTTTAGCATGAACAGACCAAATGGAGTTGGGGGAGGAGGGAGTAAAAGTGAAGCTGACAGTATAATGTGAGCCAACATGCAGGCACTCTGCATTACAAAGAGATGAAGGATGGTGTGTCATACATCAGCAGGAACAATAAAACATGATAGATTTCTTAACCTCAGCATCAATCCTAGATGAGCTTGTCCAGTTTCTCCAGAAACAGCCAGGCTGAGGTAGCCTGGAAAGTTTCTAGCTCTTTCCAGAACCAGAAGCTTCCATCTCATGGATTTGTCAGGTTCAGAAATTACCTTTACACTGTACCAAGACACTACCAGTACAAGACAAGATAATGCAGGCCAGGCTGGCATCATGGTTTCAGTTCTCTCTCTGCCAAGAAAGCTGCTAGAGACAATAATTTCCAAACCTGAAAGGGTTCAAAGTTAGTTGGAAGGACTTGTTTGAAGCCTAACCTCACAATTTATGTTTGTTTAAAAGCAAAGGGCATCTTCAAGCTTGTATTAGCCTTGGGAGAAACTGCTGACTATTTCCAGTTTCTGAAAACTATTTAAAAAGAATTCTTAGTGTTTGGTATTTTAGGAATAGATAGACTTGAAAGATCTTGGGCAGATTGGAAATTAGAATAAAACAAGCTTTCAAGCGAGATTAATTTCATCAACAGAAGAATAAACCAAATTTCCTCCTTTTTTATTTCCAAATATTAAATGCATTAATGAAAAAAAAAATTACTGAAGAACTGTTTAACACAGTGAGGCAGAGCATGAGTCACAGGGCATTTGGGAATGAGGGAAGTTGAATGCTTATTGTGTTCTGGTTGCTGTTGGAGATAGGATAATGACTGGTCTGTTATGAAGTCTGACCCAGCACAGCGGTAGTGGCTCCATCTTTATCTAGATCTCCATTTATCTGGAGATGAATAAAAATTGTGCTTGAATGTCTAGACTAGCTTCAATAAAAATAACCATAATGGAGCTTAATGGGTATTTTTATTGTGGAAAGTGCAGTTTGTTGTCTGGATCTCTTTGAAAAATGTTCTTCCCATCAGATTCAGTAGACCTTTCAGAAAGCCTTCCACAATGGAAATGCCTCTTCAGTATCATTTCACCTTGTGGACAGTCAGTGTGTGCGTGGCAGTCTGCTCACTGCAGGCTTTAGTTCTGCTCTGAACACTCCATCTACAAGGTGGCAGAGAAAACTTTATTCCATGCAGCTCCTCCTTTCCCTCTCTCAGAGCAATTTTGCTTGTCTTTTTCCTGTTGTCAGCGAGCCACTGTTCCTCTATGAGGCATCTTCTGGCCTAGTGGTGAACGGAGATGTGTTGCTATTTCAAGTGGTTCTTGTCAGCTGAGAACTAAGAGCCATGTCCTATGTGCTTTCAGAAACATAAGTACTTCCATGTACCCTGCATAGTTGCTTCATGACTGTCTTTTTTCTAACAGTTTCTTTTGGTGTGAATTAAACCATAAGTTGAGTTTGACTAAGAAAGTTGTGCAGAAAAGTAACCTGTAAGTTGGTAGAGAAGGATTTAGAGCTGCAGGAAGCTCAAGTAGCAGGAAAGGGTATAAGGTGATGATGAATGTTGGGAAAGGTTTTAAAAACATTTGCAACTGGCCTGTGTGTGCTCACAGTGAAGTCAAAGATAAGCCAGTGCTGTGTGCTCCTGAATATCCTACCTGTAAAACTCTGCATCTTGGGAAAGGAAAGAGCATGGATTAAAAAGAGAGGATTTCAAGTGAACACCAAGGGGTCGATTATGATGACCCAGTGCTGAGAATCAAAGTGTGCTGTCAGAAGCACATATGTTTTGGTCTTTGAACTTGATTCCATTTTTAGTGCCTCTGCAGTTCTTGTTTCTACACAACTGGAAAAGCTGGTCTACGAAAAGAAAACATATATAGTGCTACTAAGTTATGTTTATACACTGAATTTTGCTATAAATGGGGGAAATAGCCTCTCTTTTGCTGTTGCTAAGTATGGAAAAGTGTTTGATTTCCTGTGAAAATGAGTTATAAAAGCTAAAACACATCTCTGGTCAAAATGCTTGTTCATTAGACAAACCACCCACAACATAATGAAATGACTTGACATTTTCTGTTTTGTTTAAAGCATCGGTCATCCAATAAGGGGGCAGTGCAAATACCATGTGGCTTCAGTGACCAATGACCTAATACATCAGATGGCATCATAAACTGAGAGATTTAAAGGGATGTCAGTACTTAAGACTAGTCCAGGCACAGCTCTGAGTCAGCCTGCCATTTTGTATGAACAGCTCAGGCCCTCCCAGAGACACTGAGCAAGGAGAGAGAGGGACAGGGAAAAGCTGCTGAGTTTGTAGGGCTTTTACTTCCTGTGATGTTTTACCTTTATATTTAAAAAGAAGAAGAATCCAATTATTTGGCAGATTTTCTTTTGTTTATTAAAAAAAAAAAAAAAAACAAACAAACAACCCCAAAAGGCTTCAAACCCCAACCATATGAGAAGCAAATTGTCTTTATACATGCCATGGGCTGATATGTGTTCAGAGTAGGCTACCTGGTTAATAAATGGTTGGATGATTCTTTGAGAAATATATTGTAATTTAATTTGTAAGTAGCATAAAAAATGAGGGAATGACTAAGGTCCTGCTCTGATTTTCCTGATAAAGATTTTTGGCTGACCCCTGCTCTGGGGCAGTGAAGGAATTAGACTGTCTTGCCATTTCTTAGCTGGCTGTAGGATGTTTTCCCAAGGAAGGCATCAGCATGAAGGCAGTGGTGGCTGCAGAGTGGTTAGGAAGTAATTGTGATGATGGAGGAGGCACACTGAGGCTGGCAGTCAGACCAGTATCCAAATGAGAGTAAACTCAAGGTGGGAGCACCCTTTTCACGTGCTGGAATGTAGTACTTTCTGTGTTTTCTGTTGGGAACATGTTAGGACCTCTAATTAGCTCAGCACCTTGCAATATCTGTCTAAGTCTATTGGCCTCCTACTTTTCCAAGTCTGTTTTGTTTCCAAAGTACAATTCTGTATGCTTCATGGCTCTGCCAAGAGGAGGACAAGGAGGGTTTCTCATACGGAAGGGCTGAGTTTTGTCTGTCGAGTCATTAATGTTTTAAAAGCTGAGTAGACCTATGGCATATAAGATGATGCATTCCATATGTTGTGATTTCCTGTTATTCCTACCCTGACCCTTTCTGTGGTCACCATTTTGGGATCAGCTCAGCTGTGACCAATTGCTGAAACATCTTTTGTTTTTTTCCTAGTGAGAAGGATATTACAGTGTTTATTTCTTTTCTTCTATAAAATTATATCCATTTGAAATCATATGCATTCTCTTTTCTTAAAACAGAGAAGTCCTGAGGGCAGAAATCAACGGGTGCTGAATAAATAACATGCAATCAGAACCAGTAAATGAAGCTAAGAGCTGGCAGCAGTGGGGGAAACTGGGAATAGAAATTAAAAAAAAGAATTGAGAAAGCAGGTATTGGAGAGGGAAGTACTGGGGGGAAAAATGGGAAGAAGAAGAAGGCATTCAAGCAAGTTATTCATCTATCAAAAAATCTTCCCTTCTCTCCAGTACCCTTTCCCCATAATCATGGCTAGTGCAAAGACAATGAAGAGAACATGTGGGGGAATCTGTAGATTTCTTCCCCTACTTAAACAAATGTGTTTTGCCTTTCATTTTTAGCACACATTGCCAGATTTTTACCTGCTCTTTTTGGAAAAATATTCTAGAGGCTCTCTCCTGAGCCTGCTGGTGGGAAGGCAAGGTCAAGCAGGTTTCCACAGAAAGAAGGACTCCTTTGTCCTTGCTCCCAATAACATCTAATAATCACCCTACACCAAAAACCCAGCTTGCTTCTTGGAAGCAGTGTTAGGTGCTCGAGTCTCTTGCTTTAAAAGATTTCTGGTGTCCTGCCTGGCTTCCTGCCACTGGTGCAGATGGGCACAGGTCTCCTGCAGTCCTGGGTCATATCTGCCATTTCTGTGCAGATGTCTTGTGCACCCCAAGGCATCCCAAATGGCACCAAAAACCTATGTTTAGGCAAGAGAAGGGAGCCGCAGGGAAACGTCCTGCTTGGCAGAGTGTGGCCACAGATGGACTCAGAGAAAGGAGAAAGCCATCTGGGCCCATGGTTTAATGGAGTCACTTCATTGCTGCCAGTCTGGAGGGAGGGAGGTGGCAAAGGTCACAGGGGAAGGTGTGCTGGGGAGGAGGAAAGGGACAGATGTGACAACCAAGTTCCATGTGGTTCCAAATTCTATGTTCCATGTGACTTGAGGATTGAAGCTTCCAGTGATTGTGTTGATGTTGTGGCAGAGTTAATGCTCTCTTAATGCTGCCTGAAAGTTGCCACACACGACCAAAGAATCCAGCCAATGCTACTTCAGTGCAGGGTGCAAGCTGCCTGGGCTGTATCTTCATAGTCCTGGTAGGAGCTCAGCTACCAGTGCCATTGTCACAGCCCTCCAGAACAACTGGCACCACACCTGGTCACTGAACCAGCCTGCTGTCACACTGATGTCCTGCAGCAGTGGCTGGACAGCTAGTATAAAAAACTTGTGTGTTTTTGGAAAGAGGGGTGTCAGAAGAATTTTCCATTAAAGAGCTGAAGAAATGGAGAGAAACAAAAGGGCAGGCACTGATAGCAGTGAAATTAGCGTGTGGCAACAACAGACCATCACATAAAAAAAAGAGTTGAGTCTTGAACAGGGGGAAAATGAAGAGTTGTGCTTTAATGGTGGTTGTTTTCTGAAACAGATGTGTCCTGTTAAGTCCCTGTTGGTATCTGGATTTGCACTGCCAGGACATGCCTCTTAAATATCAGGAGCATGCTTATTTTTATTCTCTGGAAAGCAGATGAGCTGAACAAGCATGCTTTTAAATTCTGAGTATACAGTGAACAAGTCTGGTCCTGCAGCCCTGTCAGCATCCCTGGCTCCAGCCTTCAACACTGTCTGCTATCCTGTGCCGAGCTCCCTGAGCAAAAGCTCCAGTGGTTCCCATCAGAACTCCACAGCTGCTCCATCCTGTGAGCCTCCATGGAGACAGTGCACAGCCTCATGGGAGGTGGGCCAGCCTTAAGGTGGGAAATGGGAGCAAGTCTTTTGAGATACATAAATAGGAAATCCATCAGTTATCTAATCAAAATTTTATTTCTTCTATTTCTAAATGGTAGACCAAGACTTATTTGATAATGATGGACTATCTTTTGTCATGTAGTTAAATGAATAATCTTTCACTACTATTCCTATTCCACATTTATGTTCTTCCTAGGAGCTCTAGATGACTTTGCAAAGCCACTAGTAGTTAGGAAATAGTTTGCAGGTGGAGAGGAAAAAAAAAGTTAATTTTTTTCATGAAAAATGGGATTCTGTGGTTAATGAAGCAAGGTTTTAAGGAAATTTTCCCCAAAGAAAGCAATTAAAATGAAACATTTCAGAGAAAATGTTGATTTTTTTTAGAAATAAAGATTATTTCTAATTTAATATAAAAAGTACACATTTTCTGCCCTTCAATTTCTACACTGTATTTTTTTCTGTAGGGATTTCCTTTTTGTATTTTCTTTTCCAGTTAAGCTGCAAGAGATAGTTTCTCACATTCAGAAAGATTTGCAGGCCATCTGCCCTTCCCTTTGGCATACCCGCAAGGGAACAGCAGCGGAGGTGGGTAAGGGACCACCCGCCTCTCCCAAAGGGCCGTGCCTTCAGTCTCCTTGGTTTTCCATGGACCTGGGCACAGGATTGGTCTGAAATGAGCAGCCAAAACAATCCTCCTTTCTCTGAGCCCAAATCCTTCCCCAGGGCACTGGCATTCTCAGCTGATCAATTCTCCCCAGGATCTCTCACCAGTGTGAATGCTAATAGGAGGGGTACAGGCAACTGATTTATAATATTCTTGAAAATCTGGATAGATTGCTGTAACGATTGGAATTAATTACTCTTTTCGAGATTTTATGTTTCCGAGCTTCCTTTTTCCTCCTCCTCCGTCCCCCCTACCCCCTCCCCTCCCTGCCAGCTCAGTCGCCCTCTTTTCCCTCTGGAGTCCTTCCACCTTGGCTCCTGGCCAGCTCCCTACAATAAAGTCACATGCTAATCAATAACACTTTTATTGAGAGTGACAGACAGGAGCTAACTGCACCGAAACAGTAACAAGTTCAGCCAGTAGTAAAGGCGCTCTTCTCAAATCCCGGCCCAAGCGCTTTGCTTGCTGCCTCTTCAGCTTCCCTTCAATATCTGTCTCAGGCTCTCACTCTTCCCTTCAGACCTCACCACACAGTGGTTTTTTGACGACCCTTCTAGACCCTTCTAAAGTGATGGTCGCCTCCAGGCCTTCTGACAGGAAGCATTTGGTCCCTGGGATTTCAACACCCCTTGGCCTTGACTGCACTGCTTTAGTAAACTGGTGCTCAGGGCACATAGCTATCCTTATTTTGGCTGAATGCAGGCCTGTTTCTGTGAGCAAGAACAGAATTCTGCAGAGTCAGTCCCAAACAAGGTGTGTCCCACAGCAATATGTTCCCCGCCCAGCACCCTCAAAGTCTTGTGCTAAACCTAGATCCATCTGATGCTGAAACAAGGGTCCATGCAGAGCTCTGCAATGATGCAACTACACCAGTCCATAACTGCACTTAAAAAGCCACCCCCATTGTGGGTGGGAGTGAGCCCAGCTTGTGGTAGGGCTCTGAAGGTCACCTCTTTGGCCAGAATAGTGCTGCTACTTTCTGACAAAGCTTAAATAGGACCCTGACTTGTTTCGCTTCTGACTTGGTCTTGCAGCTTCTCATAGTCAGATCTGCTGGTCTGGGAAACAACTCTTTCCTGCATCTGGTGATGCTTGGCAGGGCAGAGGAGCACAGTGCTGAGAAGCAGCCTCTAATGTGCCCTTTCAGCACAACTGACTGACTGTCACTCCTGAGGGCAGGCCCTTTCTGCTCAGGCATGCCACTGTGCCAGCAGAGCTCCTGTTGTTTGTCATGACTCATTCAAGAGTACATGAAAGCAGGTCTAAGACAAACTGAGAGGCTAATGGCTCCCAGACCATGAGAAGATAGAAGTTACCATAAAAAAAAACATTGCTGATCATTGCTATTGCTGTTTTACTAATCCAGGCAAAGCTTGGCTGGAGAAAAGGATCAGTATAATAGAACATAGGAGTCAAACTCTCTGATGTGCCTCCAATAATGACACATCATCCTCTTCCATGACACCTACACAGCCTCTTGCTTTGCCAGAGATGTGATCAGCTGTATCCATGCCTCCTTCCTACCACACTTTCTGCTGGGCAGGGAGAGAAGTCTCATCTTCTGGTGCTAGCTGTCCTCATCCCCTGCAGGACACCACAGGGACACTGCACACCTCTTGCCTCACTCATTCACAAGCATCACTTTTGCATCATCTAAAGTAGATGCTGGTCCCCATCTTCCATCACGTGCCACCTGATACCATCACAGTCTGATGCAGGCATGACAATAAATCTGAAATGCTGTGTTTGCCTAGTATAATATAAAACCCAAAACAGAGAGAATGTTAGCAGAGAGAGCTTTGCATGTTTAGAAAACTGCCTGCCTTCTCTGTACCGCCTGCTTACAGTGAGTCTGATCTATCAGCAGTCCTGCAAATCCTAGCTCAGGGGTGTTTGGAAGGGAGTCGGATTAGCTGAGGTCTTCTAAAGGAAACCTCTAAGGTTATGAAATATTTCTAAGCTTAAGAAATAATACTTCTAATTACTTTTTATAATTATTTCTTCTGTCAGAAATATGAAAATCAAATATGTGTGATGTTAAAAAATTATTTTTCATTAAAAAGTTGTAATTTCTTTTATGGACTTCTCAAATGTTCTCTATCATTTTTTGAAAAATTACTTCATTTCTGGAAGAACACTATCTTATAGCAATTAAAAAAAAATCAGTAGAAAAGTTTTAAAAACCGAGTGAGGACTCATAAGGGTTTTGGATTTTTTTCAGTTTTAAAGTGCATCAGTGTATTTGGGGGAGATGGTGTTGTAACGCAGAGATCAGGATCTTAGGCCTTCCAAAGAATGAGCTGAGATCAGTTTGCTGGATCCTTTATGAGTTGGTAAATCATTTATTGGGATGTGCTGTTGGACAAAACACAGCAAGAGAGCTTCATAAAATATAAATAGTACAAAATACTTTAGTTCTATTAACAACCTGTAACTGATGCACTTGAACTCTTTCTCATTTTCCTTTTTAACTTCCCTGTCTTGTAAAGGGGAGCTTGGTTTATGATTGCAAATAAAAATGAATTTGGTGGATCTCATCCTAATTTTATCATCCCAAACCTGTAGTTTCACCTTCTGGCTTGTATCTTACAGCCTCTACTCATAGAAGATTTGAATGCAGAAGGGAGAGGAAATGGCCAAGGGATGTGCTGGGGTGGCTGTGGCATAGCAGGGGCAGTGGCCAAAGGGTGTCTGGGAAGCCAGACCCTGCTGGGAGGTCAGTTCTGAGGTGTGCCATCAGTCACAGAATCCCATGACTGCTCTTGCTCAGAGCTGTTCTTGGCTCACGATAGGGATATCGATCCCCGACTCCCACGAATCACTAAATCTTCTTTCAAATTAAAATAAGTGAATAAATAAGCATGGGCAGAAATGCAGGAAGCACTCCTTTTTGGATTACTTTCCAGATCAGGAGCCAAGTGAAAAAATCTGTGAGCCACTGGGATTAATTTGCTTGCAACAGCAGGACCAACCTGGGGTTGCTTCTGATGACAGTGGACCCAGTCCCTTGGTGATTTCCTCTGAGGGAAGACTTGCTACACTTATCCAGTGAATCTCTTCTTTGGCTTGTATTCAGAAATTCATTGTGCTGAATGGGGTTACTGGCCAACCCCCAAACCACTTCTTCCTCTTTTTCACCTTCTTCCCCATGATGAGGGAAAGCCTCAACTCTCTCTTTATCTCTTGAGTATGGTTCATTAACTTTAATCTGGGAAATCTCAAGACAGAATATTTTTTTTTGTTCTCTGTTTGGACTGTAGAAATATGACAGGATGGTGGAATTATGGGGAAGACAATGGCAACTTGATATTTGAAACCAAACTTAGCATTTGCAGAGATTTCTTCAACAGGCTTTGTTCTGAAGGTCTCCCTCTGAAGTACAGTCCCTTTTGGTCTAGGATGTGACATCTCTTTGTAAGTATTTTCTGCAGAGAACTTGTAGCACCTGTCCTTGTGATGGGCTTTAGATACAGACTGCGGGGGACTTGCAAGGGTTGTCTCTGAGTTTCAGCAGTTTTTTTTTCCAGAGCACTGAGCAAAGACAGGGAAGGTGGATCATCCTAGGATAGAAAAATAGAATTAGAGGTAAATAACCTTTCTTCTCTGCTCTCATCTTCCTGCAGTTTATCTTTTAGGGAGTAGAGGATTGAAACCAAATCATCCCAGCTTCTTCTCAGTGTATTTCCATTGTCTTCACTTAGTGCTTGGTACTTCCACATTGACTGTTTTATTCTTAGAGGCCTAAGAATATGGCCCTATGGATGGAGGAATAAAGCAGCACTTTCCTTCTGCTCTTGCTAGAATAAAATACCAATGGATGCTTCAACATCCCCTGTACTTTCAGTTCTGGAGCAGCATTTCCCCAAGCAACACAGTGGACACAGTCTGCCATAAAAAATATCAGGCTCAGACCAACCAGTAATTTTGCTTCACAGTAGTGCATATGGGAACAAATTGGTGGGAGGGGAAATACCAACGCACTGTGGGAATGGGAGGGAGCAGATAAATTACAACCTGACATCACAGGGAAGCACAATTATCATTTAGCTGCAACCTGCTGATCCCACTGCTTTACCTCTCCCTTGGCTTTCTGGACTGGAGGATGAGTAAAATAGTGCTCAACCACCCGTAAGTATGCTGATACACCAGTCCTACCTTAGCCCTTGCCCCTCAAAAGCTGTAACACCTCCAGTTCTTCAGATGATCACTCTCATACCATGCTCCTTTCCTCCTCTCTGTCTGCATGTGAGTTTTGAAGTCCTGGGGGACCTGTGAGCAATGCCCTAACAATCTTCCTCGACAAATGAGTGGATCCCTGAAAGCACTTTGTCATGCCTCATATTAGTCCCATCTATCAGTTTTTAATATTCTCCCACCAGCTCCAGCAGGACACATATGCATATATGTGTGCATGTGAAAATCCTTGCCAACATGTCATCCCTTATTGAGCAAATATTGACAGGTTTGGATGTGGAGAGAAGACGGGAAAGAACATTGTGTCTTTCTGGAGAACGAAAAAGCCTCTGCCTTCTGCATTCAATGCCTTCCTTCATCTCACATGCACATGCATGCACAAACATCCCCCGACACTCCTACAACCACTTCCTAGCATAGAGTCAGAGCCAAGGAGAGTATATATTTTCTCATCATGGAACAAAATCTTTTTTAGAAAAATAATAAAACTTCATTAGAGTATTAATTCAAAGCTTTTATTTTTTATAGTCCCCTTTTTATCATTTTTATTGCTAGTTTTAAAAGGAGGAGATTCCCTACATTAGGGAGGCAGCGAGCTGTTTTACATGGAGTGTCCAAGTGCCATTTACTAGTATCAACTTTGGGATGCAGGCTGCTTGCTTTTGTGCCTGACTTGCTCTTAGTACCTCTTTGTGCTTTGCTTTGGTGCTGTCTGAGGCTGCTTGTGTGCTGTGCATTTGCCCTGGTATCCTGTGTGTGTATCCTGTCTGTCACAGGGAGCTGGAACTGGAATGAATATATGGTGAATTTCCGCCCACGTAATGCACGTTAATTGTTTTCTTCTGTTCTTTCTATGAGGCTGAAGCTTGGAGTAGATCTGAGCCAGCTTTTTCTCACCTTGTCCCTGTGCTGTTAATCTTGTAAGGTAGAAGTTACACATGTCAACATCTACCTAATAACAACACATGAATTGTGCAGAGCCCTGAGCTCTCTGTGAGGGAAACATGACCTTCATTATAATGATACAGTTGACATTTTCCCTGTGACACTTATTGTAACATCATTGCTTCCTGTTGGCATCTGTGGGCTTATCAGGCAGCTTGTTCAAGCAATCTGGAGTTGTGATGAAACCAGACAGGAGGGAAGAGGCTGAGATTTGAGGGGGAAGAAGAGGGAGTGGGGCAAAATAGGAGGATTCATGGAGTATCAGAGCATACAGAACATTTATAAATGTGAGCTAATCTAATCCTCTCCCCCTTGCATTCATCTCCATTCCTGTGTACTCACAAACACCCTGCACTGCAGAACCCTGCATCCCTACAGCTCACCATTTATCACTGGCATTCCTGCTACTAGTGGCAGTGGTACTCCCAGCAGTAGGAGCCCAGGCTGCCTGGGCAGTGAAACCCACCAGAGAAGGAGGTTCAGGGGCCCTTCTTCCATTGTGCAAAGCTCTTGCAAGCAAGGGTGGCTCAAGCACGCTGCATCTATCCTGAGGAGAACATTATGGCACACCAAGTGATGTTTGTGTGGGGAGATCCAGGAGACCCGGTCTATGTTCAGAATGTTTGCAGGCTCATCTGCTGATGTGCTGAAGCTGGCTAGGATTTGACTGATCTAAAGGGGAAAATCAGGCCCCAGAGTGGTCAAAAGCTGGAGTCATGTGAGCTTTCCTCTCAGCTTTCCTCCTCAGTCTTTCCTCTTCTGCACGTACTTTTTTTTTCTGTCTTTTAGGATAAGTCCTAAATTTATCTTCACAGTGAGAAAATCAATTATTGCAATAGCTGGGGCTTGGGATTGGTATCTGTACTGAAACCAACTAGCCCTTGGCCACCAAATACCTGCCCAAAATGAGGCAGGCACATGTTAAGAGCTTCTGGTCACTTATGGTGGGGCTTGATAAAAGCTAGTTTAATGTACAGAAGAAAAGCTTTGTGTCCTATTATTCCACAAGCATTTTAATTTCTTGTTGAAACTCCTGAACTTAAGCCTCAGGTCCAAATGTTCCATCTATGCTAAGTGAGGCTACTGTGGAGTCCTGCACTTTTCTCCTAATCTACAATCTGTAAACGTCACATGCACCAGTAACTCATTACAACTTAACTGATGCTACAATTTTTGTGTCAGGGCTGATGAGAGGCCTAAAATTAAAATTCTCAGCAGTTTCAGCTGGCAAGTAGACACATGTATTTCCTGCCCCCTTTCTGCTTTCCAGTTGCTCTTCTATGCTACTTTTGGGTACAGCTGTTGCCAAGGCAAAGCAAGCCCTGCACTGTGTTTTACTTCTGACAGCATCCTTGGCTGGTTATCTGGGGGAAGAGGAGAGTGGAGTAGAGCAAAGTGGCTTCTTCATTTTTCATGGGAACATAAGATTTGACATACAAGATCAGACTCTACCTTCCCTAATGGCCAAATATGTGATATTTCAGAGGAGTGCAATATCCTGCCAATAGAGAATATATTTATTGGCTCAGCTTCCTGCCAAGGGTTTTGGATTGAGCTGCCTGATAGACAAGAGGTGCAGTGAGAGCCGGTGCAAAGAGGCATGTTGTAGGCCCCTCACGTCTCAGGGTAATGCTTCAGGCAGGGGACTCCCTCCCAGAGCCCTATGGAAAGCACTCTGCTTCCTGAGGCATGAGATTCATTTGCCTTAGTAATTACTGTGGCTCCCACAGCTACATATGTTATTAGCAGGTATCATATGTTTCGGGCATAAAATGAAGTCTGGGGGGGAAAACCCCCCAAATTCTTAGTCACTGTTCACCTGAGTTGATCTGCTCTTGTGGGAGGGAATCTCCTAAGTTGCTAATGTGTAGCTTTGCAGGCTATGATATTTGCGTGCAGTGGAGATGATGGGATATATCTTTCATTTCATCTGGAGGAAAAATAGTTCAGGATTACGAGAGATAAGTAGAGGTAAAACTCCCTGTTATTTTAGCATTATATGGCACTTTGGGCCTTTTTAGCTTCAGTAGCACTGTATTCTGCCTCCAGGGGAGAGGACACTTTGTTCCCTCACACACAAAGAACATGCAGAGGTTTCCCCAGTGAATGTCTTTAACAAGGAGAGGAGAGCAGCATGGGAGAATTCAAGAAGAGCACAATAAAGCATTTTCCATTTCAAATACAGCGTTACCACAAATACAGCATTACCACAGCCTCAACACTGGGATGGGGATTCTGGAAATTTTGCACTGTTGACGCTCACAATTTTAGCAGCAATTCTTAGTACTTCCATATCTAATTTCGAGCTCAGCTGCCTCTTAGGTATGTGAGAAGATGAATTTTCCTTTCATTGCTTTTTGGGGGAAGTGAGGAGGGCTTGAAGGATTTTTACTATAATGTAACCTGATGAAATGCTTGAAAATACAGCCCTAAATGTCACCTGATGATTCAAACCCAAGAAATCTAGAAAACTAATTTTCATGGTTTGGGGAGGCTACACTTAGGATTTCTGATTGCTTGAACTGCCAGTACGTAGAA
The DNA here is from genome assembly GCA_013401135.1 of Cettia cetti. Taxonomy (NCBI): domain Eukaryota; kingdom Metazoa; phylum Chordata; class Aves; order Passeriformes; family Sylviidae; genus Cettia; species Cettia cetti. The sequence continues at coordinate 80,086 of VZUI01001043.1, forward strand.
ACAAAAGACAGACTATTTAGAAACAAAGGTGCCTTGATTTCAGAGCTGTTTTATACAATAGAAATAAGATATCATTCCTTTTTGCTGCTCCCTCAAAGACTGCCAGCAAGCATTTTTCTCACAGACCGTGAAGGGTGGATGTATCTCCCTTCATAGTGTGTCAGTACCTGCAGCAATCCACACATTGTACGACAGCCATTTGCCTGCTCCTCTGAGCTCAGACCCTTGGTCCTTAAGATGTGCCTACTAAATCACAGTTTTGTTTCCTCTTAGGATTCATGGAGAGGAGGATGGGCAAGGGTGAGAGAGAGGTTTTTCTGTGTTCATTAGAGGGCAAGATTAAGCCTTATTATTAATTATTCCTGTACTATGGCCACTGGTGGCCTGTAGTATTCCACAAGCCAGACTGCCAGCAGCACTAAATCAATGCTGCTGCTGGTTCAATGTTATCAGTCTGTAGCAACACAGAAATTTGGTATGTTATAAAATCAGAGTAATGCCTCATAATTGCCTTGCAAAAGTGGGGCATTAGTGTTTTCTAAGTGACAAGCCTATCTGGAAATACAATCAGGTCTTTGGCTGTAATGCTACGGCAGTGATAGCTAAGTCATACTCAGGGCAGAAATTAGCTAAAAATTAACCGTACAATCGCAAACGGGCAAGGCAATTAAGTGCAACCCATCTTCCAGGCTGCATGGGCCTTAGTGATCACCACTGAGGAGACATTTCTACCTGTGGAACTCTCCAGCCGGCATGTTAAAAACCTCTATCTTCTTCCTCAGCATCCACAGTTCATCTAGTTGTCTAGTTCACCCTAGACAAAGCGGTATTTATCTAGCTCTTTCCTGGTTCTTAGAAAAATGGTTTAGAGCAGATCAGGACACTCCCTCTTTTTACAGAAGAAAAAGTGCTACTGAGAAGCATTTGGATAAAGCACTGAAGAAATCTCTAAGATGCCATTAAACAAAGGTTGTTTTAATCTGGGCACTGGGCACATTAATTTGGATCTATCTCAGTACTGTGTTGTTGTGGGAGGTGAGCTCTCGGTCCCCTGTGCAGCAGGAGCTCCAGCCTAAGTGGAGCCAGCCCCAAAACCTGATGTATTGCTTCATAAAGGTGTGCGAAATCAGAGAAGCTACAGAAAAACTACTTTACATCCCCTTGAATCCTTGGGCTGGGCCCTGAATGTGAAAGCCATCTGTTCCTCCTCCCATCTATCTCAGACCTAAGACCATTAGGGAAAGATGACAACTCTCAATGTTAAGATCCTCTTGGCTGGCTGGTGTTCTTTCCCAAACTTTGGCATCCCTCTGCCCAGTTTGGCCAGAGGATAATTTCCTCTGTGGTTCAGCTGGCTTGGCGTCTGCTAGCAAGACTTGGACATGGTGCTCTGAGCCTCAGCCATGGAAACACGCTGGCCACACACACACAGAAGCCTGGTTTGCCAGGCTGAAAGACTGTGGCCAGTTGGTCGCATCCACTGTAGCGTCTGGCCACCAGCTGGGAGACATGACACCCAGAATGTTGCTCCGTATGCTAAATGAATTGCGAATGATTACAAAACCTGTTTCTGTAAAGGCTTCTCCTTGATTCTTGGAATAGTTGCATGCTGTGTCCTTCTCAGAACTGATAAAGCTTTCGGAAGGATCAGGTCAGTGATATGCAAAGGACAACTTGGCATCAAATTCAGCATGCCCTCTTCATACTATAATTTTTTTTTTTTTTTTAAATTTAATGAAACATAACAGAGATTTTGCGTTTCTTAGAAGCTGCTTATCTCTAGTGAGCAAGTTTCTTCTGTGGTGCCAAGCTTGGGCCAGGCCTTGGTGTAATCAGTGTTATTAACTGAAAAATATTTACTGCACTATGTATATATGTGTGAAATTAAACCTGTGTAAGATCCAGGAGAGAAGAGAGAGGTATTTCAGCGTATTTGTAAAAAATCATCTCTGCATGTCTTTAATTAATCAGTAATTGCTCGAGGAAGAGCAGTAGTCACCCTACTGAGTCTTTGGCAGGACCTGAACTACTTTCATACCCCTCCAAGATTATCAGAACTAGGATTCTGGTTATGTGTGCAAATTTCAAGCCCAATTGGTGAACGTGTATAAAGTCTCAGTGCTGGTAGGAAGCTGAGCAAAGGCTGTATATGGGTTTTTGAAAAAATTGGGAACTCTCTGTGTAGTCCCCTAAGCTTCTTGATTCACTGGGCAACCTTGCATGTGTTGGCCTTCATGCTTGGTGTCTCTGTGGAAATGAGTGTAACAATATCAATCGATTAAAGATCTTCAAACTTCACAAGTAAAAATGCCAAAATGGTGCTAAATATTATGTATCTTTACTTAAAGTTTAGGGTCAGGATGATTTTTAATGAGGATTATGTGCATTTATAAGCTTAAGCCATGTAAAATGTACTTAGTGGCAGCAAAAGTGGTTGTTAAAATGCGATCATCATGTGGCCCAGAACTGACACTTCTGGATCCTAGTCCACTGTGATGCCAGATCCAGTCCAGGTTTCATGTGCCCATGTTGAATTTCTTGGAATAAAATACATAATGGATCAAGCTGCCATATTAAATTTAGTTGTTTGCTGTCACATCACCCGGTACACAGTCTGCTCCCTAAATCCCATACTAATCCAGTTGTCTGTATCTTCTTTGGTATAAAAGCACATTAGCCTCAAAAGAAGCAGCAGAGACACTATTCATAGAAAAATAAAACAGTGATGAGAGGGTTAATATCAAGCTCCAGTCCTAACCTGATATAGCATTTTTATGTCCTCAGGAATAGCACTTCAGCCCCAATACGTATATTCTTGATGCTTCACTGGGAAGATGATGATTTGTGATTTCTCTTTATCCTCTCTCACACCCATCTTCTTTCATTTGCTTATGGTAACCCCGATGTGTAGTGTAGTTTTAGCAGTGTCAATAGTGTACCTTTTACCTGGAGTGAGTTTAATAGGATTTGACAGTGACACAGGATGAGAAAATCCTGTGATTCTATTATTCATCCCATTTCTGCAGCAGTCTGTGTAGATTGTATACTATTAGGAGAAAATGTTTGTACTGAAGGTTTCCTATCTCTCTCTCTCTCCATCTGCCTCCATCCTTACAGCTTGCTCCCATTATCACACTGTTGGTACCTCTGGTCATTAAAACCTTTTGTAGGGAAAAAGTGAAGATAGGGGCAGGAGGAAGGCCAAGGAACCACTTAGATATCAAATATGATAAATTCATATATTAAAGGACAGACCTTCTCCCAGAATGTTTATGAGCAGCAATTCAAGCAGAGCCAGAGCCACAATTGTTACTCATGTGACTTGCAAACACTGTGTCTGACAATTGGATCTGTGTCTTGAAAGGACTGCTAAAACTCATTTATGTTTTACAGCATCTCTCTGCGTACAGGCATTGCCAGTGTCTTCATCTTATCCCTTGCCAAGCTGCTGTTATGGGGCCCATGTCTTTGGCCTATTTGAACTGTATTCATTTCAGTTTTTAACTGACCTTGGTTTGCTGCCTGACCATTGCTCTACTTTCTGATCTCTAGGGCTTCTGCTCACACAGTGCTGGACATCACTGAAAGAATTGGGGAGGCAAAGTCTCAGCATGATGCTGGCCTCTTGACTTTGATTCCATCATCTCTGCAGTGCAGAAATATATAACTGACTCCTCCAGTTAGGAAAGGTAAAATATCCTTTCCAAAGTCCTTCCCAAAAAGGTTAAGAATTTAATTTTGGATGAACATCCTTGTCCTCTAAGCAAGTCTTTGTATTAATGATCTCATGACAGATTGCTCCTTAAACTGGCCCTAGTGCAGGTCAAGACAGAGTGAGAATATTCTCTATTTAATGAGGCAGAGATCAGAGCCTCTAATATTTCATCATTCGTGCTCAGGGGAGGAAGGGAGTTATGAGCTTCGAGAGCTGCTGGCAGAAGGGGCCCTTGAAAGCAGCTGTGATGGCAACTCGCTCACTGCATGGTTCTTAGCCCCTGAGAACTTACTGCTGTAGGTTTCCAGCGTCCTCTTGGAAAAACTAACCTTTGTCATTAAACTCATTTTAATGATTGAGTTCAGTGTTGGCAAAAGATCTGAGGCTAATAACCCTCGGGACAGAATAGAAAAATGTAGTCTGCAGAGAGGCTTAGTATGAGGAATATGGACTCCAGTGGCATATGGATGACCACAGTCAACAGGACTATGTGGAGCATTTAGTTTTGTGTTCCTCAGCAGCTTTTTCCTAGGAAGGGTGGGCAATCTGATACTCAGATGCTAGTAAATTAGAAAGCCAACTTGCAGATCCAGTGGTTTACAAGTGTCTTAATTTATTAATGAGTGGAGACCATCTCAGTGTGTGTAAATATAGATTTTAAATCAGTTGACATGATGTACATAAACAATCAAACTTGTAGCGTAGTGCTGAGATGCTAATGTTGAATCCACCCCTGACTTGAGTGCTACTTTTCAGTAGCACTGTGTTTCCTGGGAAGCAGTGATATATAGTGCTGTGCAAATCACTGGTGCCCTTAAACTGCAGCTCTGAAATATTTACACATCCAAAGTGTGTGTGTAAATTGGGAGTATCACAGCGTTCCCATACGGTGACAGAGATTTGTAAATTTTGCTTCTGTGCAGGCCAGCATTTCCCTGCTAGTGACTAGGAGCCAGGACCCAAGAGCATAAATTCCCCAAATAATTCTTGCAATACTTCAGGTGAGCTCAGCTCCTGCACTTAGCTACTAGAAGCAAATCTTTCCAAGGTGCCACAGTTATGATTCGCCCTTTGAAAGGGACTGGTAGTGTCTTTAAAGCAACAGTTCCTGCAGAAACAATAATAGCTACGCAAGGTGCTATTCCATGGTGTTCAATAAGGCCATCCTGGCTGGCCCTAAGGCTAATTGGATTGGTCAAGGCTGGACTTTGAATCCTGTGTTCAGTTTTTGGGCCATGCACCAAAGGAAGGACACTGAGGTGCTGGAGTGTGTCCAGAGAAAGGCAAAATGGAGCTGGTGAAGAGTCTGGAGCATGAGTCTAATGAGGAGCATCTGAGAGAGTTGAGGTTGTTTAGCATGGAGGAAAGGAAGCTCTGAGGGACCTTATTGTTCTTTACAACTCCCTGAAAGGAGGTTATGGTGAGGTGGGGGCTGGTTTCTCCACCCAGGTAACAAATCATAAGACAAGAGGAAACAGCCTCAAATTGTGCCGGACAAGATTTACGTTGGATATTGGGAAGCATTTCTTCACTGAAAGGGTTGTCAAGCACTGGAACAGCTGCCCAAGGAAGTTGGTGGATTCACCATCCCTGAAGGTATTTAAAGGATGTGTAGATGTGGCATCTAGGAACATGGTTTCGTGGTGGGCTTGGCAGTGTCAGATTAATGGTTGGGCTAGATGATCTTAGTGTTCTTTTCCAACCTAAAAAATTCTCTAGTTCTATAATGGAGGAAATAAACCTGAAGAGCAGCAGATGGTCATAGGTTAAGTCAGAGTTCACACCCGTGTGGCTGAGCCCTGAGTGTCAGTTGCGAGCATCCAGCTTTCCCCACTTCCCTGCACCCTGCGGGAACAGGCGGCCCCTCACAAGGCATGGAATTTGCCCGCGCAGTGTCCCGGAGCGCTGCCGGCAGCCCCGCGCCTCCGCCCCGCCATGACAGCTACGCGCACTCCCGCCGCCAGGTGTCGCTCGGCGCCGAGGCCGCGCCGGGGGCAGCGGGAGGCGAGGCCGGGAGCAGGGAAGGAAGGGACCCCGTGGGCTTGGATGGTGGAGCTTGGCGCTGGGCCGCCCTTCTCAGCCTCCGATGCTGTGTGCTGCCGTGAGCCATGCGCCCCCGTGGTCTGCCATGCTCGCTCTCTGCAGCTCCTTGGGGAGGAGAAGTGGAGAGGTTCAGGCTGCTCCCTTCCCCCTGCATCCAGTGACAGGGCACATGGGAATGGCTCAAAATTGTCGCAGCGGAGGTTCAGACTGGGCTCTAGAATGCGTTTCTTTGCCGAGAGGATGGTCAGACAGTGGAACAGGCTTCCTAGAAAAGTGGTCAATGCCCCAAGTCATCAGTGTTTAAGAGACGTTTGGAATGTCCTTAACAACAGGCCTTAACTTTGGGTCAGCCCTGAAGAGTCAGGCTGAATGATTACTATGGGTCCCTTTCAACTGAAAAAAGTCTGTTCTTTTCTATTCTATCCTATTTTCTTCTACTCATTGGTTAAAAGTAAGCATTAAAAAAAACCCCAACAAACCTGCAAAAAAATCCCACCAAAAATTGCCACAACCTCCCCCCCAAAAAAACCCCAATAAAAAACCCCACAAAACAAAAGCAACAAACATCAACAAACAAAACCACCCCCCCACAAAAAAAAAAAAAAAAACCACCAAAACAAACCAACAAAAAAGCCCCCAAAAATCCACAAAAACAAACACCAAAAGTAAACCCACCCCAAAACCCAACCAAAACCAATCAAAAATACAAGTAAGAGAAAGTATCTGGACCACTGGTAGTTGTCATTGTATAATATATTTTATGAGAGGACCTTTGCCTTGTTTCCCAATTTTAGCCAGTTTCTAATCTGGATAATTACATTCTGTCTAATCTTGTACTCTTTTAGCACTTGTTATTCTTCTTCATTTGCTGCCTTAAACTATTGTTGCTTTTAAACAGCTGTTTTGTTCCATCACAGAGAAAGCTGCACTTCAGGGAAGGGCAAGCACTTGTCAAATAATATTAGTTTAATAATTTATATAGTGTTTTCCCCCCGCTATTTTGTAATAAATTATTCACCTTGTATCATTTTGCATTATTCATCTGGTTAACTGAGGTAGCCTAACAATTTTAAAATGTATTTGTCAAAACAATTTGTTGAATTACTTTTGTCAGTTTGGGGCTTTTTTTTCCCGAAATAAAAGCTTTGACAAATAATCACAGTCCTTAGCTGCCCGGCCCGTGTGGTCAGTGAAGTGCTTTAGATAGATTGATGGTGAACAGTTTTGTAAAACAAAACAAAGCAGCAAAGCAAAAAATACCACAGCTGAAGCCCGTTTTCTGAGATTTTGTATACTGCAAAATGTAAAATATAAGTGTCAGCACTGTTTTTTAGCTGATCATCTCTTGGATGGCAGAATCTCTGAGGCCATCAACTTGCCAACTGAATTAGAGCATGGGGATTAGAGAAACGCAGGTTGAAAATATATTGGAAGGACCTGTTTGCAGTCTCCCACTTTCCTGAGGCAGCTTACGAGCCTTCAGAATATTACAGCTTAAGTTTTTTTACATCCACCATGACATTGCTGAAATAGTTGTCTTCAAGATTTTTTTTAAACTTGGTCTGTTTGGCATAAGATGAAGCCTGCCATAGGGTAGGAATGCATGTGCAGGTGGGGCCATGTTACGGACTTCATAAAAGTTTCAAATGGTAAAGTGGTCTGTGCCCAACCCCCTCAAATGCTTGTGCAGCATCAGTTGGGGATAGAAACAAAAGCAAGTCCCCTCTTGCCTCTCCAGGCTACAGAAGAGCAAACTGAAAAGGAATGACATGCAGATTGAGGTGTTCTGAGCTGAAGGTACTTGAGAGATGTGTTAAAACTGTATCAGATCTTACCTTACCATGCTGTTTGAAGAACTGCTCTGCTGGACCTAACCAACTATTTGTGAATTCACTGCACTCTTTTTTTTTTTTTTTTTTTTTTTTTTTTTTTTTTAATTGCTAATGGTAGCCTTTGATGGCTTCAAGACAAGACGTAGCCTTCCAGTTCAGTACAGGGCGAGTATTGGGAAAAGGAGAAGACTTGCAAGGAGGCTTTGATCTTAATTGGGAAGGCATCAAGCTGCACATGTGCAGGCCTTGTGCTGTGAGCTGGGACTCATCTTCTTTTCAGCAATTTTCTGGAGGTGAGATGGAGGGTAGTCAGTGATTATGGCATGATGTTGGGCTTTGGAAGTCTTTGGTTTGACTATTTTGCCACAGGTGACTCAGGACTTCTTCATTTGGTCTGTTCCCCGGTGTTGTAACAGGAATGCTCCTGTATTTTCTGCACGAGGTTGCTACACATATCAGTATGTTACCACTGATTTCCTGTTTAGGTACTGCAGACTTTAGGACTGCAGAGCTACTTTAACTGTATCCTAAACGTCTTTATGAAGCATTGATTGGCCAAGAAATGAGAAGCAGCAGGAAGCCACAGCTTTCTGACTTAGGAACTTGCAAGTCTTTCATACAGCTCATCTTGAGCTTTGCCGATATGATCTCACTTGCTAATGTTTTTTTTTTGCAGAGCATCCTATGTAATGACATAATTAGTGTAAATTGCATTTTATTTTTAAATCATCCCCTTTCCTTCCTGATTTTTTCATATCTAAATGTCAACTTTTATGGTAAAGAGTGGTGTGCTGCAGAGGCTGTACAGAAAAACGCTTGTGCAGGTGGAAATCTGCTGGTGGAGCTTCTGAGACAATGTTGAACAGGAGCTCAGCTTGTTGAGGTCAATGTTTTTTTAAGACATTGCAAACTGTGCTTGATTTTGTTTTCTTCTTGCAGCCCAAGTCACCCTCAATATCAGGTATTAAAGGCTTTAAATTATGAGTAGTACTGGTGAATTGCAAACACATATCCAGATTTTACATATCAAAGGTAAATGATAATGTTAGTGCATCAAACCTGTTCAAACATGGTTCAGTAAAAATCCCCCTCTCTTAATATGGTGGGAATTACTTTCCACACAATACTTACCTTTTTCTGGAAGATTAAATTCAAAGTTGGAGCTCAGTTGGAGCTCTGGGAGGGGATGCTATTAACTTTCTTCAGCCATTATTTTTCATTTCTGGTCATTCCACTCTGCCTTACTAACTCTAGATGGCATTAAGCATTCTAATACACTTTCCATTTTGCTTTTTCTTGTCATTATGGTAAGCTTTTTAGGAGCAGGCATAGCTTCCTTATTGACACTGGAATTTGGTTCTTGAGTCCCTCTTGTCAAAACCATATATTAAAAACAACAACAAAAGTATTTAGCTGATTAGGAATTTTGGAATTGGTACAGATCCCAGTCCTGTTTTTCAAAGCAAGGAAGATTCAGTTGAATTCAGGAATCAAAATATTTACCTAAAAGTTTTGTAGCTACAATAATAAACTATTGATACTACCAGTTATAACAGAATTTCATCGTAGTCATGAACATCCATGAGCTGAGCCATTGCACCTGCATTGCATGCTAGGACTATCACTGTTATCGTTTTATGCATTGAAAAACTGAGGCATATATAATAAGTGGAGGTTTGCTAAAAGTCAGAGACTTCTGCAACTCAGTCACAGTTTTTCTCCCTCTTGTTCATCTGAGTTGTTTAATTTTCTTCACAATATTCATCAGGACAGAATGAAAGCCTGTTTCCAAAGCTAAGAGAAGTTGGGAAGACAATGAAGGACTTGGAAAAATGTAGACTTCAGAAACTGGATTCTGGGCATGTACTGTCAAGACAGAGGATTTTTATTTAATTTTATAGAAAAATGTTCTGGTTATTTTACACTGAGATGCAAAATCTCATTTGCAGCCAAGCCCCGGAGGGAGTAAAAGGAACTTGGAGAGCTCATAAAGACAAGTGTAATAGGATTAATAAGAAAAAGGCCTAAGACATAAGCCTTCATTGTACACATTTCTTGCTAAATTTTAGTATTGATGAAGGTGAAATGCCAAAACGTAACCTCACGCTCATATCCTTGAGGCAGTAACAGAATATCAGCATCCATATGAGTGGCTGCTGCCACCATTTCAGAGCAAACACGTGGGGATGGTGCCTTTTGAGGTAGAGAGTGAAGAGAAAGAGGCAGGAAAGCTGGTCTTGAGTGGAGGCAGCTCTCCTAGCAGGATAAATATTTACCTGGTATTGAACATGTATGTGGGATGGAGGGTGTGCAGGGGAAAGGTTGGAGACTCTTTTACAAATGAAAGGGAACATAGTTGAATGCCCAGAGAATGAAGCAAAAGTTAACTTCCATCACCACTGATTAGATCCAGAGATATAGACAGATCAAAGACAATGCAACTGGTCATAAAGGGGATCAGTTCATTGCCACGTGGTGCCTTCAGTGCATCAGTTATCTCAGCGTATCCAAGGCAGCTGAGGAATCTTTGCTGACTGCCACCCAGCAGATCTCTGTGGCTGCACAGGACACCCGAGTACTACAGCAACCTGTCCTCTGCTCACCCAGACTTTTAACAGAAGAAAATGGAAGAAGAAATGGGGCCAAGCCCCTCACATTTTCTTGTCTGCTTGTTTTGCCCAGCTGTCTATCTACTGCTGTGAGTGCCCATGTTGTGGAAGAAGAATGATTCCATCATTTCCATATAACTTGCTATTCCAGCCCCCCGGATTTAGGGTGAAATTTGGTTGTGCTTCTGGGTGTTCGAATGTTTGCCAGGTAGGTACTACCAAGAACATTTATTAAAATAGCCATTAGAATGCTTGAAATCAACCAACTGTGAAATAGAGAAATAAAAAAATGTATTTCTAGAGCCTTTAATACTAACTTTCCCTTTTGGGGCTGTCTTTCTTACTTTTTTTACATGTACACACCCACAAACAGAGAGCTATTTATGAAAATGCCAGAGCCAGGTCATTGTCTTTTTAGGCATTTCCATTTATCCAGGATTTGGAGGGAATCTGAGAATGGCTCCCTGAGCCAAAACTGGTGCATGCAAAATCTAGATGCAGTTTTGCTTGCAAATAAGCACTCAGGTTCCTCAGGCAGCTGGGGCATCTCAAGCTCAGGCAAAGTCTGCCCTGTCCCTGCTTGAGTGCAGTAGGAGGAACACAGACCCTGGCTGCTGGTAGGAAGGAGGTGAGATTCCTAATCACTTGTCTAGATGCATTTGCAACTTATTCTGATTCCTTAACAGCTCTTTCTGTCTGCTCGAGTTCCTTTGGCAATGTGATCACTCTCCATTAGCTCTCGAAAGTAGTGGCATGAGATGCCAGGATAGATACTGTCAAAATCAAACATCTTCGTTTTGTTCCTTTTCTTTCTTCCCTAACTTGGCATTGGAAAAAACCGAACAAGTTGTGTGTTTGTCTTTTCACAGCTATGTCTAGAAGGGGAGTCCATGGCTATCAAAAACCATTATATGTCAGTCAGATATATCAGATTTGTAGGGAGATCTCTACTCTTAGGTATAAAAACATTGTCAAATTAGTCACTGTCTGGAGATAAACTGCTGTGGTGTCAGTATTAGCAGTTTATTTTGGGTTTGTGTTTAATTCTCAGGGGATGAAGGGCAGTGCCCAGTACTGTGACTTTCTTGTAGCTGTGATCTTGGCTGAGTTACTTGCTGGCATCTCTTGCAGGACCAGTCTGCAAGAACTGTGAATTTTCTTTGAGCTTTTATCATTCTAAACTTGACCTTGGTCTTACAGTATTTCTGCTTATCTGTCGCTAACCTGAAGTGAGTAAGGACAGTGTCAATGGGTGCTCAGGTGTGACAGTGATGACTGGGGTAGAATATTTATCTGCTAGTTAGATGCATAGTAAGAGCTTGTTTGTAAAAGGAACAGACCAAGTTCAGAAGATCTTTCTTAGTGCGTGTCCTTCATCATGCTGATGCTGATGACACCATCCCAGAGAAAAACCTAAAGCAGGGTGAGATATTTGTACTAAAGCAGTGGAGACTGGCTCTCCACTGTTTTCCCAAGTGGATGTCTACAAAGCCAGCACCAGATCCTTGTATCACTTCAAGGGCGTGATGTCATAGACAGAGATTTTTCATTTCTTTGTGCTTTACCTCAGCTTTGGGCACAGGGAAGTGATAATTCTGGTCTCCTGATGGTGTCAACTGGTGTAACCATCTGGGAGTGGGGCCTGTAAATGCAGGATAAGACATTCAAAGCATTTCCTTTTCCTGTTTCTTTTTTCTGTTTACTTGGAAGCTCTTTGAGATCTTCTAAGGAAAGGTGCTATTAAATACAAACCATTAGTCAAGAATATCTAAGTGCACATTTTTGTCCTGTTTCTTAGTACTGCACAACATTCTTTACCATTGGCTGATTTCTAACCCCTAGATCTGCAAGGTCATTTCCATTTGATTCTGTGGTGTTGCACTTTTAAGTGATGCTAAAAGTTTGCCTTTATTGTTAGGATAAAATTAATAAAAACTAAGCAGACCTTGACCAAAGGAGTAGCCAAATAAAACTGTAAGTTGCCCACACTAGGCCATTAACTAGGAAACAGTTTGCAAAGGTCAGTGATATTTTCAGTTTGTGTTTTTTTTTTTTCCTCATTAGCAGTGTATACAGCTGCCTACAAGGGACAGAAAGCACGTTTACCTCTCAAACACAGCAAATCCTCTCTTTTCCTCATTTTCCAAGCACCTATGCCCTGTCTCCTCTAGCACCCTGTACAGGTTCAGGTGAGCCAAGAGGGTTCTTTTAGCTGAAGGAATTGCACCTCACTGTAACTGCTGTTGATGGGGGGACATTCAGTGAACTTCCCTCCTGACAGAAAAGGCACTTGCTTGCAACTTCACCTGAGGCTGACAAGGGTCCTTCCATTTATTTAGGGTCCCATCTGCAGCATCTTGTGATTTTCCAGCTATGAATGTTGTTGCCTCTGGAATCACAGGAGTCAGAAGCAAGTCATGTCTTTGGTGATTAGAAGTGCTCTACTGGCTAGATGTGGGTTTGAAAGAAGCATGTTCAGGTCTTGAGCAGTGTTTGGTGAGGAAATGATGCTTCTCTTTTCCATTGCTCCTGCCTCACACCATGAACCCAGAATGTAAGGCCAAGGACACAACTGCTGCAGCTCCCTCAATTGTGAGTCACATTTTTCTGGCCAATGTGTTTCTGCATTTCCATTGTCTCCCAAGGTGACAAGTACAAAAGAAAAGGAACAGTAGGGGGGAAAAAAGGCTTTCTGTCTTTTTAATCTCACCATGATACAGAATTAATCAAGCATCATAGGAGCATCACAGGAAACTCTTAAGCAAGTGGACTTGCCCAAAGCTGGGAAGAATGTGGGACAAGCAATCTACTGGCTGCAATATGATGCAATCTTCTAGAAATAAGATTCAGACCAAAGTGTGGCTGGTGAAAACTTCCAGAGTCCTGACTGGAGCCCAGGACCACACACGTACACTACTCTTAAGTGAAGTTCATTGCTAGCTCCCCTAGACTGAGATGGAAACATTTAAAATGAAAACAAATCGATAAAAGACTGCTGTTAAGTTGTTTAAGAGATGTCACCAATGCCATCATTCTTCTTTGAGGCGGACTTGGTGGCAAAGTCACCCTCAGGTCTCTACACTGCTTTGATACTTTCACACTGGCTTTGTCTTTCAGTGTCTTCTCCCTCCTTTTGTTTGTGCCTCTTATGACAAGTCAGGTACCATTATGCAGAAGCATAGAAAGCAGTTCTGGAGCTGGCAGACAAGACCCTTTTTTCCCCTGGAGGATGATGGTGAAGGGAAATTGCTTCTGCTGGGCTTCATTTTGCAGTAACTGGTGTTCTGCCATCAGCCTTGACCTCCAGCCAGCTTTACACCTGCCAAAGACCAGTCCCCTCCTCTGTGTCTACACACATATGTCACTCTGTGCTGGTTCCGTTCCTGCTTTTTCCTTTGATCCCATGGGAGACAAAGGGAACAGGTCCACGTGATCTGGTCTTGCAATTTTCATGTGTTTACATTTTTACCTGCCTCCCCAGTGTCCTTGATTGCCCTTGCTCCAACCTTCTGTGCTGCCTTTTCCCACTTTGCTGTTTCGTCCCCATCACCTCTCCTTTTCTGTTCCTTCATGCACAGCCCCCACGTGGAGTCCTCTCCTTTTTGCCATGCAGCCCCTTCTTGCTGACATGCAGTGAGGTCACAATTGCCTCCCATTAGTCAATTAGGAGATCAAGTTTAATGGCTGTGCTAACTTGTTGGGGTTTCTTTTACCTATTTACTATTATTTTCCCAGCTCTATCTTGGCACCTACATTTTTTTGAAACAAATTGAAGATAATTTGTTTTTTGAATTTTCCAGAAGCAAACTCCTGGTTGCAGGGGGCTTGGTGTTTTGGGTGCCCAGTGCCAGTGATCTGGGACTGCACACAGAGATCTGTGCCATGTGAGGAAATACTTCATTAGACTTGTATTCCACGAAGACACTCTTGCTTCTTAACACCTATGATTTTAATTAAAACCTGGGAAGTGAAGAATCCTTGGGTTGTATTAATGTTTTCATTTCCATTAGGACAGGAGAGTTTATAAACACGAGCTGGGTTTATAAATTAGACCTTGTAAGAATATTATGTGCACAGTGCAGCAAAGGCAGATGAGAACTGGAGTGGAGCTGGCCCCATCTGTCTCTTTCCTTGGCTGGCTCCCACTTTCCAGTGTCCTCCCCTTGGCACAGGCTTTTCTGAGCTGTTCAAGGGTTCCCCCTTGGAGACTAAGCTAATGGCTTCTTCCATTTCTTTCTGTGGATGTTCTCCTCACTCAGCAAAGCAGGAAAAGAAGCAGATGTTTTAATCAGGGCCTTGCAAAACAACTTGCAAAGGTGACATTGGGTGTAGAGGGATTTTGTGATGAGTTACATGAAAGGGGAGAAATTCTCCTGACCCAGTTCTCGTATGCCTGTGTACACAAAGATGCACTCAAAGATAGTCAGGTCTAAATATTCATCCCACTTACAGTAATCCACATCCAGAATGTGAATATGTATCGCTGCGCATGCAGGGGAATGTGACAGAAGATGCAGTCTCCTCCAGAGATGATGTGACAGCTGCACACAGCTGTGCACAGGCTGCCCCAGGGGGTGCAGGCAGGCATTGCCCAGCAGACACTGCCCAGCAGGCACTGCCTGGCACAAACACTGATGCAGAGAACCCCTACAGCCTGACTGTACTCAGCTGTGCAAACTGCACATGGGCCATCAGTGTGACACCAGTGACAATAACAAGCACTTATAATAACACACAAGTGTGTGTTGTGTTCTGCTCAAGGACAGGTTTGCAAAGACATCCACAATTTTATGCAAGGGAAAGTGAAGTGTGTATAGATGAAGTGCCCAGATTCACAGTTTGTCAGCAGCAGGGCTGAGAGTAAAATCTGGATCTCATGTGTAGGGATCCTGAGTTTTCGTTAATAATTCCCACAGGGTAAACTTCCCACTCCTAGCTATAATTATGTAACATCCTTGGAAATTAATTTCCCTTGGAAGTGTAATGGTACAGAACAACTTATTTTCATCTCTGACCTTTGGCTGTGGGAGCTCCAATTGGCTCGAGACTGTTTTGCAGTGGTCATCAGTAGGGTCAGCTCAGAAACACCTACACTGTGTGCAGTGCAGCATCACACAGGAATGATACCTGAGCTAATCTCTTCAGACTCTGTGGTGTAGTCCACACCATGGTAGCATTTGCATTTTAGAGGGTAGGTACATAAGCTTCATTCTAGTCCGGCTTCTCTTCAGTATGCAGAAGGATGGACCCTGTGCTAAACCCATGCAGTCCCCCAAAGGATCTGCAGGAATGAGTTTACAGCATTTTGCACTCATTCCACAGTGCATGAGTGGAAATGTTTCTGCTCTGCAGTCTAAACTATGTGAGTAGAGTAGGCAGTCTCTTCAGCCCTTGATGACATTGGTTTAGCACTATAACTGCTGAGCTGCTGGAGCTCGTTTTGCAAGGTAGCGCCTGGGATTCACAAACAGCTCAGTTTCCATCAATGACTGAGGTGGTACAGGGGGTGTAGGAAGTTGGGAACAGAGCTCCTGGCTGTGCCTGCTTCTCCCCATCTCCCTCTCAGTATGACTGGATGTTTTGACATGAGGGTGATGTTCAGGAGAAAGGAGAAAGGCATACTCACTGTCAGCCTCTGTCTCCTTGAGCCCAGTAGGGCTGTTATTGAGATATCCTTCCAAGCAGCTTAAATAGAAACGTCTGGTGACAAAATGAAAACAAATGGAGAAGCCGGCGAGACTGGCTGGGGCTCCCTTCCCTGGTGCTGCCAGCCCCTGAGATGGAGAGGAGGGGCTTGCTGGCACTTCCAGTCCCAATAATGCATCTGAGTTAGTGGAAGGGGCAGTGGCAGGGGAGGAGGAAGGGGTGGATAACTTCCTGGGCAATTTTTCAGGTTCTTAAAACACTGCTGAATCCACTAGAGGCCATTATTTAGGCTGCCTGGCAACATGGACCCTCATCCTCTGTTGAGACTTGGAGGGTCTGGATCTCTGCATCCCTGCAGAAAAAGGGGAGAGCTGAAATCCCTCAGTCAGGCTGATGCCAAGAGCCCCCCTGTTGGCAGCACTGCAGCTCCTCTGCTGCCCCTGCTGCCACTGCTCAGCTTCAAGGGGACACTAGTGGTAGCTCAGAAACAGTCCCTGCTTTTTGAAAAACCTTTTTGCTTTCTGTCTTTCACTTTCCTTCCCTGTATTTCTGCAGGAGAGTGTTGGTCACCTCATTTACAGAACAGTCTTTGTTTAATCCCTTTACTTATTCAGTCCTTCTCACCTCCATGTGGCCCAATGCCCTTCTTTGAGAAAGGGTTGAAAAGGTGATAGCTATTCACCAGGAATGAATTTTCCAGGAAAGAGTCTTGCCTGACCCACTGCATGCTTAGGGAGGCAGTAAGTCATTGGCATGGCATAGCATAACCCCTTGGGCTGAGTGAGCAGGGCTGGATGTGAAGGGTGCCAGGGAGTCTGAAAACCTTCTGAGAACGTGGCACACTGAGCTCCCTGCGACAGTGCTGCTCCAAGGGGCTCTTGCAGGGACTTCGCATTTTCAATGAGTGGGAGTAAGTGGGGTGGAGGGGAGAAGGGGATTGGGAGCTGCATAGAAATGCCGTGGTAACACCCGCACGTTAATGGCAACACTTCTCCAAGAAATTTCTCTTGGGAGTTCCTCATTATGCAAACAAGTCTGGCAAATGATAATGCCTCCTGTACTTCCAAGGATTAATGTATGTAAATGGCAGAGCTGCTGCTCGTTCCCAAAAGCAACATTCAGTTTCCCACACCGGAGCCAGCGCCTGGGCCAAGGGCACTGAGTCTCAGGGTGCATGCAGACTGCGCTTTCCACTCCCCTTTCGTACCAGCTGGCCCCTGAGCTTTCTGAGATCACTGGGCTAAATGCTTCCTTCCTTAAAACATCCACGCTGAGTAGAGCGTCGTGGCCTTCTGTGTGTGTGGGGTCAGTATATGTCACCTACAGCCTGCTAAAAGAGGCTGTCACATGTCCTGGTGATCTCCCAGAGAACGCAGCAGGGTAGATCCTGGTGTTTGAGGATTTGATCCAGGCAATAAATTGCTTCATAACGTTTCTAGAATGCAGGGGGGAAGATGGGGCGGGTGGCTGACTTCTTAGACACAGGCCTCAATTTGATGTGGAAAGGGAATTATTTGTTATACTCTGAAAAGAATTTAGTCACCTTTGTGAAATGCACCTTTGGTACATTTTAGGTCTTTTTTATTTCAGTGTAATGTGGTTAACAAGCAGAAAACCACAGAAAAATCAGGGTTTTTTTTGTTTTTTTAATAATCTAGGTCAGGTCAGTCTGAGTTAGCTGAGCCTGAGGCTGACATTACCAAGTTTATCTTGTGGTAAAACCAAAGTATGCTATCAGTGTGATATTTTTCCACTTGAGATAACTTCTGACAGTTGCCATGAGGTTAAAAATGTACTTTTTTCCCCCCTTCCTTTTTTCTTTTTTTTAAACATCTTTTGACAGTAGGCTCCACCTACAACTTTAATTTTCTTGACTGTGCATGCTTATCAGAGTCCCATCATGACAGGCACTAATACCCAGCAGCAGCAGCAGCAAGGCAGGGCAGTGCTGACTACCAGCATCCACAGCTTACTTGCCATGTGGCAAGCAGAAGTCTGGCCTCTTCGAGGTGCTCTGACTGCCTTCTTAACTCCAAATAACTGCAAATGAACTAGATAATTTCTGATTCCTAAAACTGGTGTGTGTGGCCAAGCATATCTCAGCTAAAGATCATTCATTTGAACACAGGTGAGCTGCTTTGCCAAGCATCTGGAGACAGCTGAAACTAAAGTAGGTTTGGAATTTTTAGTGCACAGCCAATTTAACATTTTTCTCTTTTCCCCTTCCCCGTGCTGTTATTAATAAAATGAAAGTGGAGGATTTTGACCAGTCAAGTTTTGACTCAAGAAATATCATACTGATTTTTTTATTATGATTGAACTTTTGATTTCTAATTAGTTCCAAAAAAAGCATGAAGCTAATTTTGTTTTCCTTTATTAGGTTGGGGGGAGTTGTCATTTTCACCCTCTTCTCTAGCCAGCTGAACTTGAAGAAAAGAGCAAACTGGTACATGATGGTGATTCCCTTCTGACTAAGCAAAGTTAAATCAGAGGAGATATGATCTACATAGCGCAGCCTGTAGTGAAGAACAGAGGCGTTTAACCTTCCTCAGACTTTGATAAGACAAAAGGAAAATACATCTTAATGCTAAAACAGCTTGAAATTGAGCAGTTTGGGACATTTCAAGAAATAAGACTGAAGCATTGGATGATGTGAATTTGAAGATTCTTTCTCTGTTTCAGCCCCAGAAGGAAAATGTTATAAGATTTCTGTGAATAATTTTGAAATTTGCTTGTGCCATGAGGGTTAGCTGTGAAATTGGTGTCATTTTGAATTCACATGAGAGCTGACTTGTTAGGGAAATGCATTACTAGGATGAAGTTTGGCCATCCAAACCAAAGTGTGCCAAATAACACACTTGCAAAAGGAGGTGGTGGTTGCTGTGAGCCTTAAGGGAAGCACAGCCTGGGACATGGATGGTGAGCCATTTGCAACCTGCTTGCCCCTGGCTTGCAACTCCTGCAGAAGAGCAAACAGAGATTCATTTAGAGGATGCATTGTCTATTTGGACCTGGGAAGAGAAGAAGAAGAGTGTATTGTTTTGTATCCCAAGAACCTTGCAGAAATGGATGTTTTCCATCCAGATGCCAGTTTCTGTTCTCCTTTGGGTACAAGCTGCAGAATTCTGACAGCTGGGGGAGGGAGGCGTGTGCGTGGAGCAAGGAGCTGGAAGCTAGATTTGGAAACCCCTAACCTGCTTTTTTGCTCGTGGGATTGTGAAAGTGCTCAGAGATTGCAATTCTTCTCCAGCTCTGAAGGAGCCTGTTGATATATGCTCCACATTATGATCATATATAAAGACTGATAAGGCATCTTTGAAAGAAAATCAGAGAGGAACGTGTTGCTGTGCGTGCTAAAGTAGCAGAAGTGTGAATGTCACGTTCAAACCTTACATTTTGATATACGGCCATAACAAAGGGGGTTAAGGGTCTGTCTGTATAAAGAACACCACAAAATCTACTGCCTAATGATTTTTTTAAAAAGAGGATATAAATCAAAATTGAGAAGTTCAGAAGGCTTTTACACCTTCTTCACGGATTCTGTGTGCATTGAATGTCTGCTGCTGTAAAACCCTATGGTACTGTGTCTTTGAAAGTTGGCTGGGAACTAATAGCACCTTATCAGGGTTTTGCATGCGATAGCCCTAAGGTTTACCTTTGTAGTGCCTTTTGAAAAAAGGTCCTGCTGTACAGAGCTCCAGTCTGTGCTCCAGCTAAAGGTGAAAAGGGGATGCGAGAAATTGAAGTAATAAGATTATACCTAATTGCTTTAGCATCCACTTAACTATTTTACATATGTGTCTTAGAACAAATGTTTGTGCAGTGTCTAGACTGGTGTTTACAAATGTGTTAGCTAACTCTGGCTAATTGGGGAGCAATTAACGTGAGTTAAAGCAGTGGTTAGACAAAGCCATACTGCACCTTCTCTCTTCCCATCCACACCAAGCCTTCCAGAGCTCAAAATGCACTTGGGCAACACACTCAGGCACATGGTGTGATTTTTTGGGGGGTTATCCTGTGCAGGGCCAGGAGTTGGACAACATCATCTTTTGGGTTCTCTGACGACTCAGGATGTTCTATGATTCTACAATCTCTACCTATATTCTGCTAGGGAGGAAAGCCTTGAATTGCAGCATATAGAAGTGTGCAGCTCCCTCTAAGGGAGCCAAAATCCCTTCTCTGCAGGAGTTCTGCCAGTGATTTTCATTGCTTGGCCATGGTATCAGATTCACCTGAGCTTTTCCCCCCTTCCTTGGGCTTTCTGTAGGCTCCAGCCTTCCTCTTGCTTATCCCTTGTCTGCATTGTGCCTGCCAGAGCTTGGTATAGCGCTTCTGTCTGCCACCCCTCATGCCCCATCCTGGAGAAGGAAACTGCACTCAGTTACACTCAGAGGCACCATCACTACCTGAGTAATGCTGCCTCTCCAGTGGCAGCTGTGCCTTTGCTCTGCATTTGCTGGAGAGCACTGTGGGGGCTGCATGGCAGCAGCCCTTCCCAGGGCTGGGGTTGTGTGAGATCTCTGGGGGCAGAGCCCTGGGAGGGTTCCTGTGGTCATCAGGGAGTCAGGGCATGGCAGCCACCCTCCTGTCCCTTGGCCATTTTTAGGAGCTGTTTGACTGCTGTGACATCAGAGCCCTCACTGGCTGGAAGCAGAATGCCAGGGCAGGTGTGCCAAGCCCCCACGGGCTGTGCCAGTGCTGCACAGCCTGTTCTGTTGGTGCCCAGAATGGGATGGTTGTGGGAGGCAGAGCTGGCTGAGCCCCTTAGCAAATCTGCTTTCCCTGGCAGGATCCTGTGTGCCTGGAGGTGCCCCCCAACGTGCCCTCCCAGAGCCAACCTGCCCTTCGGTGTCTGCTGGATGAACAAGGTACAGGCCAGGATTTCAGGAGGGCTCTTGTGCTGTGTGGAAGCACCAGGCTGGAGGGTGATGAGGAATACCAGCCCCCAGTTCTCTACTCAGACCCATTCTGCATGTTGTCTTTAGAGTAGGTTTCCCAGTGGAAAAAATAAAGGGGAATTGCTCAGGCTGAGCAGCAGCTGCTGCTGTTTTAGAAGAGCTGTGTCTGGTTTCCCTGGCCCCCTTCAGCTCCTGTGGAACCACTTTTTGGGGCGTTGGATGCTTTGGGAATTGTGCCTCAAAAGCAGACTTTGGCCCAAGATCTGGGTTGAGCCAGAGTGCCAGCACACTTGGCAGGCTGGCTTCACCATGCTGTAGGATGTGCCCTTGAGGAGCTTTTTGGAAACAGGCTTTCTTGGAAGTGTGTTACAGGTGTATGTTACAGGTGTATGCCAGGGAAGGACTTGTGGGCTTTTGGCTTTCTCTTTTCCCCTTAGTACTTGTTGCAAATCACAGCAATAGGGCTTGTTCTTCCACAGCAGAGTAGGAGTCATTCCCCAATTAAACTGGGCCTTTCCTGGGACTAAGGGCTGGAGAAACTTGCTCAAGGACAGAGCAAGAGGAGGCAAATTTTACATGGGAAGGATTTATGAGCACAGACAGAGGCATTGCTTGTTCTCTTTCCTATTGCTCACACACGTCTGGAAGTTAAAGCCATGAGCTAATTGCAAAGCTGCATGCACACATTATATATATATAAATAATAATAAGCCTCCCATTCATTATGTACCCTGGAGTGTCTAACCTGCCTTGCATCCAGTAATTCATTTGCTTGGGAATCAATCCAATATTAGAATAGCAAAAATGAAAGGTTGGAAGAGCTCTCAGGAGTCCCTTTACTTCCTTGCAGACAGGATCAAAAATACCAATTGCAAACTCATGATCTGCCACATATAGTCATACATGTGCAGAACAGGGGCATATTTCCCTGCCAAATTAATGCACTCTCTTTTTTAAGGTGTATTTTTCCCAAAAAGATTCCTAGGAAGATTTAGTTCTGAGATAAATTTGGTTCTGATGTGCAAGCACATACTAGAAGGTAAGAATAGTGAAAATTTTCTCATGTTGAAAGGGAGGCTGGCAGTCTCCTACTGGGGCATGCAATATTCACTTCTGGGTCCTGGATTATCATATTCTGATTAAAGTTTCTGTATGCATTAGAATGTTAAAACATTTTGGAAATGTTTTAATGATCCAACATATTTTAGCATTCCAAAACTTGGAAGGGTTTGGAAATGTTTAACATGCACTCATTTTGAGTCTTTCTATCTTCCATATGTCTTTTGCAGAATTTTTGCAGTCCCTGCAAGTTTCTGGAATCATTAACAAATGGTTTTATCAAGGTCTCTTTAAATTTAGGGGAAATCCTCTCACTGGTGCAACAGTTTTTGCCAAGGATCCTGAGATTTTTTTGGTGGAAGACAACATGAAGGATGAGATGTTGATAATGACTGGGAATAATTAGGAAGGCATGAAAAGCAGGACTTTTTTTCTGCACTTGGGAGTCGTTCAAGAGAAATCTGCATATTGTCAGGAGACCTCTCATAGTGGTGGTTGCAGGTACAGTCATTCTGAAGGCAGTATCAGCTGTCAGACTGACTTTTGCAATCTACTAGGATGCATGTTTGGGGTTGTGCTCCTGTCATGGGTTACAGGCATCCAGTGTGTTCACCTGCACTGCTGCTTTATTTTAAGTTCACTGCTTTAAGATGTTCATGGTTTTAAGCACTTGTCAGCTCTAAAAGAGGCAACTTTGAAAAGTAAACTTGTTTCCTAGGAAAGTAAAGTATTTTGTTCTAGTCAAGTAAAAGTTTTGTATTCCCTATTATAAAATTGGAAACACAGTTATTAAAACAATGCAGCCATACTTCACATCTGTCAGTAGTTTTACCTGTCAGCTGTAGAATTTTTTTTGGCACTTTGTACTCAAAACAGATGTCATCTTGCAGAAATCCTCTTCCAGGGCAGAAATGGGAATGTTTCTCTGAATTCTCCTTTATATAGAATCATACAAACAGAGTTTGGAACCTCTTTTGTTTTATAACTGACTTTCCTGTGCTCACACCTATCTTCTTCTGCCGACACTTTTACAGGAGCTGGCCATTTTTGTTTTAGAAGCTTGTGAAATGATTTTTAGCTGTTAGCATTCATGTTGTCTTCTGAAATGCATCAGCCCTGTGCTTGTTGCAGATTTCTTTCACTGGGCATATCCTCATAAAGAAGGAATTTAATTGTACAGGCACATTCCCATGTATCTCTTACCTTAATATGGCTTTATGTATGTTCTTGATGTTTGTTGTGGTTTCTGTAAGCCATGCCAGAAGAATTACTTAAGAAATAATATTTTTCACAATCTCAGAAATGAAATTGAGTTTTGTGGCTTGTGTATAACATGTAGATGATTAATCTAGCAGCTGGAGCTCTTCAGATTTCCTTATGGTAGCAATTTTAGGAGGACATTTGGGAAGGACGGAGGGATTGGCTGTAGGTCCATATGCAGAAGAAAATTGTCTTTGTAAGTGAAAAGTTTTTTTGAAATTTATTTAAAACAAGAAATTTTTAGGTTAAGTACTTGCTTCCAAAATCTCTAAAACTTCCCACTATACTCCTTGAGTCTATCAAGAAAATACTTTAATTGCATTTCACTTTCTAAAATGTAGAAATATTTATCTCCGTATCATGAGGCTTGAATAGGTGAAGTCAGCTAAGTGACTGAGGATCAATCATCAGTCATCAGTCCCAAAAAGGGCAAGAGGAATTTTGAAGGATCCACACAAGAGTGTTTAACAGATGCTGAGCAAGTGTAGTGCTGTCTTGCAAGACTTCCAGTGACTGTCATTACAGGGTGTGTTTTTCAATTGTGCTTGCTCCCTGGATGAGGAGCTCTGTTTTGAAAACCTGGATGCCAGGTTTGTTGTCCAGATGAGATATCAGCTCATTTGAAAAAAATCTGTCTCCAGTTGTGAATGCTGCACTTGCCGAGAAAGCCAGCCAAATGTCTGCACCTGCTCCAGATACCAAGCTTGGAGTATCCCTGTTTCAACATAAGCTTTTTGTCTTGCATAGAGCAGGGTGGGGGGGTTTCCTTTCCCATGCCCCAGGCATCATGTGAGGTGAGGTGGTGTGCTGGAAAATCCATCCTTTACTTTCTGGACCCATTCCAGAGCCCCAGCTTACAAATACTGTGCTGTGGGGAGAGGCATTGCCTTTTGCAACACAGGCGTGAAGCAGCTAGTTTGTGCCCTAGTCTGGTATCAGCTGTGGGTTGTGTATCTCTTCCTCTGATAATGTTTCCTGCCACACCTTGCTGCTTATCTCCACTGCCACAGTTTTGCAAATGGCATAAAAATCTCTTTGCATACAGTTAATACTACATGAGGTGAATGAATAGGGGGAGACTTGTCACAGACATCCAGAAGTGAAGGGTAATCATCCTGCGTGCCTTTGCTCACTGATTCTCAGTGTGATCTGAAAGAAAAGCTGTTTCCCTGACCAAATGCAGCCAAGGGAGTGAGGTGCCTTGTTTCTGGGGATGGGGTTGCAAGCTTTGTCCATCTTCACACTGGGGAGATATGTACACTGTAATTACTGAATCATTTGGCGTGCTGTTGAGCACCTGGGACTGTCAGACTTCTGAGTTAAATCTACTCGTAGCCATTGCAAAAGCCATTTTGATGCCTACAACACTTAAAACCTCTTACAGTGAAATAATTTGTTGCAGCCTAAGATTTCGCTACAGTGAGAGTGGATGCTCCTAGTAATCCTTGAGAAACAGCAAATTGAATTGTAAAAGGTGCTTCCCATTGTGGCAGTGGCTAAGTGCTTAACCATGTGAGGATCCAGGGGAACACTGAGCCACCATTTCAATAAGGACACCATCTGGAAACTTCACCAGAAGAAATCAGCAGAAGTTCAGAAAAGCGCACAAAGGGAAGTGGCCTCACAAAGCAGTTACTGTGTTTACTAGGAGGCATGCATGTGTGCATCTGTACAAGCAGGCATGATTGCAGGCATCTAATCTTGAAGCTCTTTTACATGTTTCACACATGCAAAGGCATGTGAGATAAGGCATGGTGTTTTGTTGGTGAGAATTATATGGGGTGTCACACTGAGCTAAGTAGTCCTTCACCCCAACCCTTTATCATCTTGTTCTTCTTGCTGTTATTTCTTCCTTAATGAGATGCATTTGGACTAACCCAAGCTATTTTTCTCTCCCCTTGGCATTTATACCTTTTACGTGGTGGTGCAGTCATTCATATTCCCACCACAGAATTGTTAGAGGAGGCATGAATGTCCTTTCAGCTGGTAACATTTTGAGATCTGAATATCTTTATTAGAAAGGTCATGAAAAATACTCTGGTGTTCTGCTGTTATCCTGTGATTTACCTTTCAAGTCTGGACTGTCTAGATCCCATACAGCTAAGCCTGGGACATGCATGGGGGAAAAAATCTAAGTGTTGGTGCTAGGGCTGGCCTCTGTAATTGGTCCCCAGTCAGTAGTGCCTGTTGTAAGCACTTACAGGCAAAGAGGATAGGAATGTACAGACAGTGCTTATTGCTTGGAAAGTGTTGGACAATGTGGTTTTCGCTGTGGACAAAATTCCCTTTTCTGAGCAGGTCTAATCACAGACTTGCCTGATAACCCAGGTCACTGCTATGGGAGCTTGTGTTTGTCCTGCTGCTCCTTATACTGCAGAGGAATATAGAGTTACAAAGGCCAAATCCTATACCTCGATATAGGATTTGTGTCACAGAACATCTTTCAGTTGAGAGGGAAAGTTGTTGGATTTTTGGAAAAAAAAACCCCTAGGCTCAGAAGTTTTGGAAACTTTTCTTCTTGTTGCTCCATTTTCTGGGGCAGCGATCTTTCCTGCAAGATTTCAGACTTTTTTTGTTGGAGTCAAGACCCCTATTTTGGGATCTGCTTCCTTAGCTTCTTACATTGCTGGGGTCATCCGCAGTGATGCCAAAAAATAAATCCCTTGTGTATTGTGTCATAAGCTGATCTACTTAATCAGGTAGAAGGAAAAGTTTTAAGCCATCCCCACTGTCCAGTTCCGAAGGTGCACTGCGGGCTCGTCACTGTCACCACACAAGGCACTGGCAGCACTCTGTGGAGTGCCAGCAGACAGACCAGCAGCCCAGCTTACCTCTGATAACTTGCATGTCTGCAAGCAAGGATGGCAAGGAAAGGATTGTACATGGTTTAATGTTCTGTGTGAGAGAGAAACAATGAGATGGGTAGAAGTAACCTGCTGAGAGGTTCTCATTCATCCCACTGCTGAAAGACCAGATCAGCTTTACTTGGGTGTTTCCTCACATGTTGATCTAGTTGACTCTAAAACACCTCCTTGGTGGGGTCTCTGCAACACAAAACGATTTTTTTCCAGTCCTTAATGCTTTTACTGCTAGAGCTCAGAGGTGACTTCTGACCTTAATCTTCTTTTCTGCAATTTAGCCCCCATTTTTCTTGTTGTATTTGTCATGGGTATGCAGAACAATCTGTTCTATTTTTTTTTTTTTTTCTGAAACCTTTCAAGTTTTTGAAAACTGTCTAATGTCTCATCTTTTTTCTTTGTTGTCTCTAAAGTAAACAGCTCCAATGTACTCAAGCTCCTGTAGAAATGCTATTTTCTCAGCTTTTGGTTATTATCATTCCCTTCCTCAGATCTCTCTCCAGCAGGGCCACACTTCCCTTGGGACTTAATTCTCCCAAGGTGGACACAGTACTCTGGCTCACTCCCACTATTGTTGGGTAAAGATAGTTAGTTTCTGTGTTTTGCAGATTTCACCCTTGTGCAAGTATATTGTATTTTCTTTTTCCTTTCTAATGAGGCAGTGGTGATTCATGCTGAGCTTATGGTCTACTGTTGACTTTTATCCTGTAAACCCCTTTTCTGCTAGGATGCTAATGGCCTGATTGTTCACCCTCTGTCAATGGAGACTGTTACACCTGCCAAAGCATAATCCCTTGCACATGCCCATATAGTATTTATTCAACTTTTTTATCAGTTCATGTTGTAAATGAGGTAATTTTTAATTCCATACCTATCTTCCACAAGTGCTCCTGGCTCAGCTTGCTGCCATCTGCAAATTTAATAAACAGAATTTATTCTGGTCATTAATGAAAATATTGAATATCACCAGACTGCAAACATATCCATGCAGAAACCCCACTGGTGTATCCTTGCATGTTGACAGTGAGCCACTGGTAACTACTTTCTGAGTACTGTTCTCCAACAAGTTGTGTAGCCATTTCATAGTGCATTCATCTAGACCATGTTTTCTGAGCTTGCTTCTAGGGACATTTGGAGAAAAGGTGCCAGAAAGCCTACTAAGGTCAGGATATATGACTAAACTCTTTCTCTGCTGTCCACAAGACCCATTACCCTTCCACTGAAGAAAATTAGATTGGTTTGACATGATTTTCCTTGACAAGTGCATGTTGCCTATTACTCATCTCCTTGTTATCTTGCAGGTGCTTGAAAGTAATCTGGTTATTTGTTTCTGTCTGTTGTGGGAACCAAAGCTAAGTTCTCTGCTTTATAATCCCCTGATCCTCCCATTTATCAAGACACATAGCACATTTGGCCATGTTTTTTCCTTTGTGGAGCCAGGCTTAGCCCCTTGGTTTTCCAGCTGTCTGCAGGTGAATGTTGAAGCAAAAATGTCAAATCCAGGCATATTTGATGGAACATCTTGCCCCCAAGCAAGGTGGTTGGCTGTACCATCAGCCCCCACCAGCACTGTGGGTTTGACTCACTCCTGCAGAAGCAGTGTCACAAATCTGTATCTAAAATGAGCAGTCTCAAGAGTTTACCTGCAGTATAAATAAGATAAATTATGTGTTGTTTGGTGTATCACAGCTGTGAATGTACATAGAGAAGATCTTTGCTGGCCAAATCAGAAGTGCTGTAAATCAGTTAATCTGTGTTTACCCTTCAGCTCTACCTAGCAGTGGACCACAGAAGGACAAGGAAGAGAATCTGAATAGTATTTTATAGCCAACATTTGAAGAGCAAGTAGAACAGACGAGTATGTGTGCATGTGTGTGTGTATACCTGTAACTGGCACAGGCCTTTTTGTGTAGCTTCTCTGAGGCAAACAGGCTTTGACTGAGCCTTCAGCTTTGTTTTGAAAGATTTTTAAAAAATCCAGGGAGATATCTTTACATGTTCATGGGCAGTCTCAATTTTGCTTAAAAACAGCAGAGACAAGACAATTCAGAGTAGATTATAGAAGTGGAAAAGCAAAAGACTGATAGAAGAACTTGAAAGCAGGGAAAGACATGAGAGAGATGTATCAGGGATTAAAGTGCATGGTATAGGCAGAGATACAGGTGAATGGAGTTTGAAGGGAGGGAAAAAGACCAAGGAGAGAAACTGAAGAAGCAGAAAGAGAGCAAAGGTAATTCTTCATTGGTGGATTTCAAGGACTTAGTCTAAATAGAAGAAAGCACAGCATCTTAATATAGAAGGGAGGAATGAGAAAAGGGGACATAGCAGAGCATCAAAATTACTATAGTAAGATCAGCAAGCAGAAGCCTGTGCTGTGCAAGGCTGGGACCATTAACCAAGCTGGAAGGCAGCATGCCCATAGCACTGAAAGAGGGTAGGGGTGAGGCACTGGCTGGCACTAAGGTGCTGTCGAGTTTATGATGGGATGCAATCACTAGGAACAAAGCTGGCTGACAGATAAAGAGCCTGAGAATGGTTATAGTTGCAGTATGAAACCACATTGCATTGATTCATGGCACTTAGGGATTAATCTGCCTTCAGGTACACCTGGCTTTTAAAAGTGTTCTAGTTATGCTTTTTACAGTCTGAAATAGAGTCAAGTGAACTGGGTTTTTCTCCAAATTGAGAGCTGTCCAGCTCTGGAGTTTGGTTCAGCCAACTAGAGAAAAACAGCCAGCCAGCTGCAAACTTAGGATTTTCATCCAAGTGCTCCCTTCAGTACCTGTGAAATTGCTGATTTGTGCCTTTTAGCGGGAGCTCATCACTTGCCCTTCTGAGCTCTCAGTTCTGGTGGAATGGAAGCACCATGATCAAAAATGTGGGGAGAATTTGGAGTGAGACTGTAACAAAGAGGCTGTGATAATTTGCAAAGAGGGTGTAATGGATATTTATTCTGATTCTAGCCAGTGTACAGCTGGGAAGGATAGTTTGGAGAAAGAAGAGAAGCAGTCCCAGAGACAGGTGGGATCTTTGGAGAAGAAGGGAACTCTGATGAGGTGAAATAAGATGGAGGTGTGCACTTACAAAATAGCAGAGCAAGATGTTATTTTTGAGGTCTTTGTCCCAAGAGCTTTTGATCATATCTCTGTATGAGTAAGTGGAGTGGAGAGCTAGGAGTGATAGAGGTCAAAACTTTTCTTGGGGGAGAAAAAAGACTGTTTTCACTGAAGAAAGCATATGGGCTGAAACAGATCTTTACTGTAGGGTCATGGTCATCAGCAGGGGCAGATGCAGCACTGTGACTCCCACAGTCCTGACAGTTCTGCTGCTGGAGACAGCCTGGTGCGAGCAGCCAGCTTGAAAGAGAGAGACAGAGAAAGTGTACTAGCTGGGCCTTTTTCTCTGCTCTTGTACTTCATCCTCACCTGTGACAGGCTGGTGGTGGTACTATCATCAGCAAAAAATCCAGTGGGCTGCTCACAGCTTAAACAACCATTTCCCTACAAAATTTCTGTCTTTATTCAAATACCATGAAGGTAGGAAGCCACCTTTCCAGCCCTGGAGGACTAATGCCATAATCCTAATTCCCAGAAAACGCTGCTTCTGGTCCTCTGTGAAAGTGTGAGGCTGGTCCTTCAGTTGACTGGCAGGCAGTGATGAAGTCTGATAGGAGTCTAGGAGCCTGTCCTAAGCCTGCACCAAGGGATTGCACTACAGCTGCTCTTGCCTTGCCCAGAGAAAGGTTAAGTTGCCTGGTCTGGGCTGTCACGGGCTGACGGTTTGACACTGCCTGCTTATAGCTCCCAGGACTTGGCCAGGCCCCACCACTTTAACTTTCACTCTTAGTAAATCACAAAATGAAATGGAGTTTTCTTCCGAATGACAGGTATATCTTGGCCACTCTCTGGCTGCTGTGCCAGTATTGCTTAATTCTGTAATCCCTTTGCCCTCCGTTCCTTGGTGCAGTGAGCGCATGCTGGGAAGCACCGGAGTGACAAGCGATTTCTCTGTGCCTGACACCTCGGTTGGGAGACTTGATTAAGGGAAAATATCTTTGCATCCTTTTTTTTTTTTTTTTTTTTTTTTTTTTTTTTTTTTTTTTTTTCAGGTGCAGAGAATGAAATGCACTTAAGAAATTATCTGGGGCTGGGAAACATTACAGAAAGTCCCTGCTCTACTACCTGCCCAGCTTCTCAGGCCTTTCTGTGTTGCATATGCAGCTAGTTTTATGGGGAGGTGAAGATTTGCCTTGCTATTTCCAATTTTACTCTGACAAACATTGAGAGGTTTTCTTACAGGTCTAAAAGAGAGTCTCTGCACTCTTCCTTACAGAGCAATCTCCTGCCAGTATTAGAGACTTGGGTAATTCCATCCACTCGCAAGGGTGAGGAGGTGGCTCCTTCCACTCACTGCTGCCAGCTGCCAGCCTAGGGAGCTCGAGCAGCTGGGAGCTTCCCCTGTCAAGAAGGCCGTAGATCATTCCCTCCGGCATCTTTCACCCTGATTTGAGTGACATTACTGCAGCTCTGGGAACTGTTATTAGTATTCAGTGGTAGACTTTTAAGCAAAACCTGAGAAAGGAATTAATCTGTCAATAGGAATGAATGTACTGGACAGTGATTTATGCAGATCCTGTACTCAGAGTGACTGTGTTCCTTTCAACTGCATCTCTCAGTCTTGTTCCCAGAGCCAATACACAAACTTGCATTTAAAGTTACATTACAGTTGGCTGATCATTTGTTCCACACCTGGGTCCATGCAAGCACTGCTATACTTGGGAGGGAAAGCTGAGGAGAAGTGCATGTGTCTGTCATTTTTTACAAAGCTCAAACAGTAAGAGACATAGCCAAGGCACAGGGCTCTGTTCAGTTATCCGGGGCACATGTGCTGACCTCTGGCATGCTGCACATGTGGGAGCTTTGGCATATGCTTCTAACTTCCCAGGCACTGTGCTTTGCTGCTGGATATGGAGAGGTATGTACAGCTGTGTAAATCTAGAGGTGCATCTGTGGGAGGAGGTGACTGTGTGCTCCTTACATGGCAAGCTCAGCTATAGAATTCTGGCATCCACTGCATGCATAGTTAGAAATGCAACAGAGAACTATTGGTGTGGGTGCACAGGGTCCTGAGGGTTCATGTTATGGTGACAGCATGATCTGGTTGGAAAAGCACGTTTGTGGGTCAGGAGATTTATGCTGCATTTCCCACTGTCCCCCTTATTTATTGTGACACTTTGAGAAGCCACTTCACAGGACTGTCTTTTTATCCTGGTTTCTATCCAGAAGGCAGTTGCAGTACTACCAATTCTGGAATTTTTTGTCATGTGTCTCAATGATAATTTGTGCTTTACCAGATGCCTCTGCTTCTGAAAGTAAATTGTTCTCAACCTTTTGTGGTTTTGGTGACAGAGCAAGGCTTGAAAATATGGCTTGCCACCACCCTTGAGGCTCGTTAATGACAAAAAGAAGGGGGGAAATGAACTTTTCTTATTGTTTGAAAATCCTTTCTGTTTTCTAGAAGCCTGATTAACGATGTTGGTGTGATTCAGGGTTGTGAATATTTGTTGAAGTACTGACAGGATTCTTCAGCCTTATGTAGGCGGTGTGTTGCTCCAGTGAAAGGCGTTGTAGCCTTGCAGGCCTTTGCGTGGTACCGGGGGTTGATGCAGGAGTGCACATACAGTAGGGCTCACATGTTGGCAGTCAAGGCATTCATATCAAAACCTACAGATGTATATGTATTTACATAGGGAAAAGCACTTCAAAATTGAGAGGTTCAGGTAAAAAATCTGTCCAAGTAAATCACCTGTGAATTTCTTGGGAATCACAGAGAAGAATGAGACAAGAACATTGAGATATAGTTGTGCTGTTGCATATATTTTCAGGTGTGGCCAGAGTTGGGAATAGAGGTGTAGCCCTTTAATTAAAAGAGAAACATCTTTCCATCTCAGTGTGTGTGAGTGTGAATTACTCTCCCCAAGTCAGATCATCCCCTGTGATGTGTGGAAGCAGCATGGTTGCAGTGAGAGCAGTGCTTCCAAGATTCTTGATTGAGTTCCACAGTAGCTGAGGGGCTTGGCAGAAAAGAAACAAAACAAAATGAAAAACAAGCAAGACTGAGCTCCTGAAGTCAGGATTCACTTCAGTTTTCATTATAAACCAAGAATGCAATGAAAAGAGGGCCACTCTATAATTGACGTGATTTAAAATCTTGGGATAGGAATTGCTCGCAATCCTTGGTGTTGGTGTTGACAGTGCTGACTGTCCATGGCTGCTGGACCACAAACTATTGCCAGATGTGTGTGGCCATCCTTCCAGCTCCTTTCTTCCTATTTCCTTTCACTTTCTGGTATACAACACAAGCCTATTCATTTGTTCCCTGGTATCTTTTCCCTCCCATTTTGCCGATGGGAGGGGGGAGACCAGCTATTACCCAGAGTTTCTCATCTCCCAGACTACCTGTATAATGCAGCAAGCTTCTCTTAAAATTATTGAGATTATTACTGTTGTATATTTTATACATACACACATATATATGTTTATATATATATATATTCTTCAGTCTCCCTCTGCAACTGAAAGATGCACCCAGGATTTATCTCTGTAATGAGAAAAGGGAGATAGGGAGAAGTAAGGGCATTTTTCTCTGACTTGGATTGTAAGTCATTTTGATATTCATTGTAAAAGATGCTTTTCAAATATTTAAATGTATGTGTGCTCACATATCAGTTCTTCAGGATGGATTGTATGCGACATAATCACTGTTTTATATCTCTTGCGTTCTGTGATGTTTCGTATTCGTTCATTTCGTTAACTTCATCTGGAAGTGATGGGAAGATGAGGAGCTGGAACTGGGATTAACTTCTGTAGCCTGTGGTTAGTCCTCACCTCTTTTCAGAATGGACTACATCTGGAGAAGAAACATGCTCACCCCTGACTGGAGCTCTTGCCTTTTCCAATGCTATTGTTACTGGGGGGTGGAGTGGGCTTAAAGTAGTTGAGACCTCCTGAAAACTGCTCTTACATCTCATGGGAAAGGCTGAACTGGGATTTTGCTTGATAATTAGCTCAACATTCTTGGTAATTAGATCAAACAAAGGGCATTTTGTCTGAGGTAGGAAAAGTGTACAAATTTAGGGATATCAATGACACCTGTCCAGGTTTACCCTAGTGTGAAAATCTCTTCTTGCAACTTGGGGGGTGGCAGAGAGAGAGGGGTGGGTACAATTGCTCCCTCTTTGCACGGCTGGGAGTTGTGGCTGGCCATGCTGCGCACAAACTCTTCCTCCCCCTTCGTCCTTGGAAGGTCTGCTCCCTGTCAGGTGTGCCATCCTGCCATCTGCTCCCAGCCCCGAGCAGCTGGTCCGATAGCCACAAACGCTGGCAGGAGCGGCCTTCCAGCCGCGTGAATGACAGCACGCGCCGCTGCTTCCTTGGCACGGGGAGCAGTGCTTGTAGCTGGGAATTAGAGGCTTGTAAACCTGCCGGCTCTAAGGTAGGGGGAACAGCTCTCGGCGGCACTCCCGAGGCGTGGGAATCCGCCTGAGCTCCCGCCAGTGCCCTCGCACCTGCAGGAGTCCCGGCCGGCCCCGGGCAGGATGCCTGCGCCCCTGCTGAGTTGTCACGGCTGAGGTCCAGAGGTAGTGCAGGTGAGCCCTCCTCATGATTATCCCTCATTGGAGTGGAGGGAGAAGCCATCCCAGCTGCAACTGGAAGGGCAGCCCTACTCCTCCCTGGGCCATTTTATCCAGCAGCCATTAAGGCTCTGCTGGAGACATGGTCACAAGTGCCATGGTTTAACCCCAGCTGGCCACTGAGAGTGACACAGCTGCTCAGTTACTCTCCTCCAGCAGGATGGGGGAACCAAAAGGATTGGAAGAGTAAGAGTGAGAAAACTTATGGGTTGAGGTAAAAGAAGCTTAATACAAGATAAATAAAATCCAAGATAGTCAACTGATGCAAGTGAAAACAGTTTCTTACCACTAACCCCCCAATGCCCAGCTAGACTCTGAGCAGCAGCCCCCAGCCAATTTTCCCCCTCCTTTCTAGGCTGGGCATGATGTCCTATGCTGTGGGATATCCCTTTGATCAGTTGGGATTAGCCGCCTCAGATGTGTCCCCTCCCAGCTTCTCGTGCACACCCAGCTTTCTCACTGGTGGGGTGTTGTGAGAAGCAGGAAAAACCTTGGCTTCCTGTAAGCTCTGCTTGACAATAACTAAATCATTTCTGTTATCAACACTGTTTCCAGTGCAAATCCAAAACACAGCCCAACACAAGTTACTACGAAGAAAATTAATGCTACCCCAGCTGAAATCAGCACAATAAGGAAGAGGGTAGTTAGGGGCCAAGTCAGAGGTAATTATTTCCAGATACTGACTCTACCTGGCTTGTGTGACAGGAAGAAAAGAAGAGCAAGGGGAGAATGGAAGGAAGGCAGGGTGGGCTGGAAAGAAGAGAGATTTGGTGGAGGGGTTCCACCTGCCTTGTGTATCTGCTTTCAAGACAACACATGCATGCTGCCCTGTTACCTGCAGGGTTCAGTAAGGCAGTTCATGATCTGTCACTGGCTCACCTCGAACCCCTCCAAACTTGAGTGGTTCAAGGAAACAAGACTGCAGCCCAGCAGGGAGTGGAGGGAAAGGGAACATGCAAACGTTTTGCTCTAATGAGAATGAGAAGTTTCCTGTAACAAAAAGGAAGCAGTTTTCTCTAGGAACCCTCCCCATGGTATATCAGGAAACACCATCAAACTATTGCAATTTCTTTCAAGAGGAGCTTGTGTGAGGCCCACTGTGTGAGTGTGGTTCATTATCGGGACTCTGATAATGGCTTGGAGATCTGTCTGCTCTTTAAACTTTTTCAGCGGACAATTATTTAAAGCCATGGGCTTTTCTAGTATCCTATAGCGCTAAACTAAATCCAACAAAAGACTGAAAAATTATTTTTCCAGACTTTGAATTGTGGCTGGCATGATGAAAATAGCCTGCAAGTGTCAAATTTTGGTGAATGTTGTGACTTCTCCACATCTGGGAATCAGAAATGTGAAAGTTAAATCCACATATCAAATTATGTGCCACAGAATTTCAGAAGTATTTGTATGCAGAGTTTGGATTCCTCCCCATGGTTTCTGGGAGCTCCTCTTATCTGGAGAGGTGCCATGAGACCTGTGCCTGTGACATGTGCCAATTCTTATTTAAACCATGAGCATTCTGCAAACAAGCAGGCTTGGGTGACTGACTGATTTTATGCCATGTCCCAAAGAAACCAGAGGTTACATTCTTTGTCCTTGTGTTGGAAAGCTGATTTTTTTTTTTTTTTTCTGGGTTCCTCTCTCTTAGGGAAAAACACTGGTGGGTATAAAAAGGGTATAAAGCTCCTGCTCTTTATAAAGAGTTATTGTATGAAAGAGAGGTGTTACTTCTCAGAAAAGGTAGGAGGCCTGAACTTTGAAGTCCTGTTGCAGAAGAGGAACAGGATCTTGAGAGCTGCATGCCCTGGGTGAGTAGTCCAGCTACTAACTTAACTTTTAGCTCATTTGTGTCCAAAAATTCTTTTGTGGAAATGCTCCTGTTGAAAATTCTGTGAAAGCTGGTAACAGTAGAAGAATTTTGAATTTTTAATATGAGCTGGCATGTTCCCACTCAGTGTTTCATCCCAGGTACAGACATTCCCAGGTATTTTTGAAACTTAAATCTGTACTCTTCCTGCTTTTGAGGTCTATTTAAAAGCCCTTTGAAGGTCAAAGCTGGAAGCCTGGCCCTCACTAATTCCTTCCAGTTCGTCCTCCTTGCTTTGAGAGCACCTTGCAAATGTAGCTGAAAAGGTGTGGAATAAGTTCTTTGCCCTCTTCCCTGCCCTCTGAAGAGGTGGCTTCACTTTCCAGAGTTGGGAGCTGCTCATCAGTGCAGAAGATCTGAAAGGATTGACAAATAGATTAATACCTGGCAGCTATGGCTGAAACTAGCTACCTCTGAATGAGCAATCATTTATCACTAAATTACTTTCTCTAAGCCAGGTAATTTCTGATCAACATGCACAAAAACAAAGCCACAGCAGTGATGCGATGTTAACCAGAGGCCATTCCTACTCCCTGGGCTGGTGCAGCAATGAATGCAGAGAGAATTGTCACTTGAATGGTTTATGGAGCTTAATGAAAAGTGACATTGCAGGATGGGGAGGGAGGGGACCACAGGGCTAGGTCTGGTTTGTCCAGTAACGAGTGCCACATGCAGAGATGATGTATGACTGGAATAATTCTCACTCAGGAATGAGCAGTACTGGGAGAGCTGCTGCTGGGACAGGGTGAGAGAGTGGTGCCTTCAGAGAGGGGACTAAAGTGTATGAATTGTGTGGTAGCCATGCTTTTCTGGAACAAAAGTAGCCCCATACCAAAAGTTTTTAGTGTAAATAAGGTGGTGAGAGGTGAAGTGTGTCTGAAGCAGAACCACGGAGCATGATACATTTGGAAGCATCAGCTGTTTAAAGCTCAGCACAGGGATTCAAATACAAAAGTTTTGGTGTGGGAAGACTTGATGTTGTTTCTGTGTCTGTAGCAAACCAGACTTGGAGCTGAGTCCAAGCCTTGTCAAAATTTGGGGCATTCAGTTCTGACATGGTAGCTCCTGAAAGGAATGTCTTTTGCATTTAATGAATTTTAAATGTGCTGCATGTCTTCAGGGGTCTTTAAAATTCAGAGGAGTTAGAAGAGGCTCTTCACCTCATGGAACAGGGCTCAGTGGAAAGGAGGAGCAAGGGCATTTCTGCGTGTCAAGGGAAGTCATGGCCAAGTTCTTTCTGGGTACCTTGGCTAAAGCCATGCCAAGTGCCTTCAGTGAGACAGGCTTGTAGCCTATCTCTCTGGCCACGCAAGGTTAACTTTATTGTGCCTCATAGGGATCCTATAATTGATGTGCATGCATATTTTTAGTCTGTGCATGAGTGTCAATGCAAAGTTAAGACGCTCCTCATTAACCTGCTGAGCTTTGCCTTTCTGCACCTCAGGGATTGCTAGCCAAGGCATCCTGGGCATCTTGGTGGGTACCTTTTTCCTGGTGCTTCTGACCTTTTCTAGTATTTCCCAACTAATAACAGGAAAGAGAAGAGCTGCTAAGATCTGTAAGGTTTTTTTCTTGACAAATGTCCCATTTTCACAGGCAGTTGAACTGAACTACAGCTTGTGCTCCATTCAAACATATCAATAAACATTATTGCAAAGATGTACAAGCAATAACAGGAATGTATAAAATTCACCTTTATTTCTTCTTGCCATGAATTTATACAATGCTCTAAACAGCTTTTACTCTTCCAGAGCAAAGTCTTGAGATTTTGCCTTTGCTGTTGTGCTAATTTCCCCAGTTTCAACCAAAGACCTTTGCTACTTTCTTTGCCTCTGCACCACGAGTGCTGGGGATGGGAACACTGCAGCAGAGGTACAGATACATGTCTGAAGTTGCAGTCAGACTCAGTTAAAAGCTGAAGAGGTGAAGCTGCCATTCTCTGGGATAAGCTGCTATGTATGTTATTGCCCGTCCTTTGCTTGATCACACAATGCCAGGGAGTAAATTACATTCGACAGTGCAGTGGAAGGGAACAGCTCAATTCCCATCTAGCTGTAGCTTCACAAGAGTGGCAGTTGTATTTCTACACTGGGAATGGAGGCTGCTCACTGCACTCCCGCAATGCTTTCACTGAAGCCAGTTAAGGTATTATGTGAACAAGGTGCAGTCGAGCTCTTCATCAGTGGTTCAGTGCTGGTTTTCCTGTAGTGACAGGTGCTCAGCAGTACTCTTTTAGCGTGAAAGCGTCTTGGAGGTCACAGGGGTAAAACTCATTTCTGAGCTGATCCGTGGCAGAAACAGGGTAAGAAGAAACATAGATTTGTGCAACAGCTTCCCAAACTGAGTTTCTTGGTAACTGGAAAATGTGGATGGAGAAAAATAGCAACGCACAAATACAATATACAAGCCTGATGATTGCTGCAGAAGAGGGAGTGGTGTTTTTGCTTCTACTCCGGAGTGCCAGCAGCTTTGTTCCAGCCTAAAGATTATTTTCCTTCCTCTCTGGGGTTCAGTGTCTGTCCCTTGCCTTGTACCTTGTATAACATCTGCAGCAGGGTCTGCAGTTTTGGTCTATTTTCACATGGGATTGGGCACAATGGCTTCTTAGTCCCACTGTGCGTTCTCCATTTCCTTTATCAAACCTCCCAGTATCCCAGCAGATCTCTACCAGTGCTCAGCACAAGCAGTGTGTTCTCCCTCCTTTACCCCACTGTCCTCTGTCTTCTGCCTGGGGAGATTGTTCTGCTGAGGTGCCAGCTCCTGTAGCTGGGTACAGGATGGCTGAGGGTAAAAGGTCTGGAAAGTGGAGGTTGTATGAAGCAGCTGCTTTATCCCCTCCATCACTCAGCTCATCCAAGAGCATGGTTCCTCTTGGCTTCCTGGGCTTCTGCCCAGCTCTCCCAGCTTTGTGCCAGTGGGTGGACTCTTAAGTTTGGTGCTGGCTACTGTTCCTGGAGGTCTCGTCATGCTTTATGGCTCATGGCACCGATGCTCTCATGGCACAGCCAGTGGCTGGGCTCTGTCTGTGTTTCCACTTGGCTTGCTGTCCTGCAGTGCTGGCTTTGCCTGCCAACATTTCAGTAGCCTTAGCTCTCCAATGGCTGCTGCTTTTGCTGGTGCTGTGCTGCCCACCCAGCCATGTTTGATGCCCAGACACCCTGGTGGGCTGGCCAGACTCTCTGTAGGGAGCCCTGTCAGTCTGTGACCCAGGTTGTCACAAAGGTTTTGGCCAGCCAGTCCTCTCCAACAGGCTCTGAAATTGGGTCCTTGATCCCCTCCCTCTCAGCCAAAGGCCCACTACAGCTTGGAGCAGGAAAGGTGAGCTTTGAGGCTGACCTTGTAACAACAAGGTCATATCCTTGCTAATGCTGTCTGGCAAACTCAACACCACCTTCTTCCCAGTCTGCTCCCATGCCTGTAGCAGTGTTCCTGCCTTGCCCCTTTTTTCACATCCCTTTGCTCACCTAAGGTATCACTTTTTTTATTTTTTTTTGGTGGAGAGGAGGATGGTGCCTCTAACACATGATCATGAAGTAGTATCAACAGGCTGTAAAGCATAGAAAGAGCTGAGGGAAAGCTGCAGAACTCCCATGAGGGAATATGCTTTGTGCTTTGCATCCCTAGGCATGTTTGCTCAGACCTACGTGCTGAGATGGCAGTCATCATTTTGGTTTGATTGTCCTTGGGGTGGAATGTATGGCAGGCTGAACTTCCCATTATGACTCCTTTCTATCTAGCTAGCAAGACTATTCCTAAGTATTCTTGATTTAATCCCTGCCAAAAATACTTATGCCTATCTGTGGCTCCAGCAGCTCCTGCTTGTTATACCCAGAGGAAAGAGCTCTCCACTTGGCTGCCCTTGCCTTTGCCTGCTGTATGGGGAGGCAGTGCAGGATGTTGTTGGGGCTCGTGCTCTCCTTTTTTTTCTTGAGGCCTTTTTCATACATCTGTCAGAGTGTTTTGATTTTGTTTACAGACAACTGAAGTTTCAGGTAGCAGCAATGCAATTTTCCTAGTTAGTTAGTTGAAGGGTTTTTTTCTTTTTTGTTGTAGGCAGGTCCATGCCCTGTAGCTCTCCAGGACTTCTCTGAGTCATAATTTGGAGCCTTTGGGCTTTCTCTGGAGACAGGTGAATTCCCAAACAGTAGCCCCAGGCTTTGGTAGAGGAGCTACCTGAAGAGCTTTGTGGTTGTTGAGGAAAGGTCTGTGCCCACAGCTGCTTCAGACTTCTCACAGGCAGCTCCAGAATGGTTTGACCTTCCTTGGTTATGGTGAAATTTCACAGGTAGTAGCCACAAGCACCTCCATGGAATCAACCCAAAGAATTTTGGCAATATTGGAGATATTTTTCAGCTGGGGAGAAGAATAAGCAACTTGAAATTCTCAACAAGGAGAGAGCTCAGCCTCCCTGGCCTGTTTGCTTTTGTCTTCTCTCTGGCTTGTGTTGGCTCAGGTTTTGGAGAAGTGAATGGCCCTCCCCTGAACTGAACTCTTGCTGGTGGCAGGGTGCTGGCTCTCACAGGTGTGGGAAGAACAGAGCTGAGGTGCATAGGACCAGGAGAAGCAGCTGTGGATGGCTTGGAGAGGTAGATGGGAACTCTGTAGGGATAGGAGGGTGATAGTTCCTGGAGCAAGGTACAAATCAGCTCAGCCCTACAGTTTGAGGACAGTGATTATTACAATATGTTTTTATAAATTTCAATAGGAATAGGTAAAGGACATGCCTGTATTGCAGCAGTTCAGGCCATCTAGGTACAACTTAGAGTAGCTGTGAAGTTGCTGCACTGACCCATTGCATGGGGGCATAAAGTTTGAAAGCATTGTGATCTCATGAGGGATCATTTTGTCTTCTGATGATCACATCTTGTGTTTACCTAAGCTCAACAAAATCCTTCACAGTGGGTATGGTGCCTAATAGAGGGAAGGGATTAGTTGAAAAAAATTGCATAAGTAGATGGAGTGCCTGAAAATTTGTGTAAATAGGTGCAAAGGGGCTGACTTGATCCTTGCTCTTTCCAGTGCTAGGAAAGAGATTACAATCAGAAAGCAAGATAAGTCACAAAGCCCCTGTTTTCGCATCTTCAAAAACTTTGGGTTCTCAAAGTGTTGTCAGGAAAAAAAAAGCCAGTTCTGTGACAGTTGGGAGTGGGTTGGCACTTTGCTTGCAGAAATCACACCATCTATATGAAAAAGAGTAAAAAATTTCTTCTTTCCCAAGCAAGTAAATTCGCTTTTGTTCCCATCAGCGCTCTAGTTTGAAGTCTGGAAAATACTGAGAGAAGGGCTGGAAGTGTGAGATCTTTTCATGTTCATGGAATAGTAGATACGTAGACATGGGTATCTAACCCTTCCTCTGCCTTCTTTATCTTATGTGTTGTATGAGGTGGCAGAAATACGAAGTAAATGCTTTTTTTTCCGTTGAAAAGTGGATGTTGATCAAATTAGTGACTGCTGGTTTATGGTATCTCACGTTGTCCAAAACTAGCCAACCTTGGTTTGTTGCAGCTGCTGGCACTGCCCTGAGACTTAGCTTCTAATAGTTATGTTAAAAATAAGTCAATTTGGTATATATGCAGTGAGAAGTTTATCATGTTACTGATATAAAATGCACCCCTAGAAAGGTATCTATTTGATAAGATCCAGCAATGCCTAACAAGTTGGGAAGGAGAGGAGGCATGGGCAGAGATAGATGTGGAAGTTGGGGAGGATATTCGAAGAAGGATGTAAAGACACTTATTATAAAAGAGAACAGGTTGTGTCAGGGCAAAGAGAAGAATTCTCAAAAAGTAGAAATGAGGAAGATAATGTTGAAAGCAAAGGAGTAAAAGGCAATAAAGAATAAGACCAGAGATGGAAGCTGGAATAGAGAAAGAGCTTTGCCTAAGTAGGAAGAAGAAAACTATATATGGAAGAAAAAAGCCTGGCATCTGAGCACCAAGCTCATGAAAAAGACAGAATCAGTACTTGCCAAAGATCTCATAGTCACAGGAGATGAATTAAACATGGCCCCAAAAGTGCCAGAGTCCCTAGGCAGTGTAGAAAATGAGTCTGCAAAAGAATTCCTGAGCTCCAAATGAACACGGTGGCCAGGCTCGTAGGTCCCCTGACATAGACGTCTTTGCTTTTGTGTGGGAAGTGCTCAGCACACCTGGGCAACTGTTGTACAAATAAACAGGCAGAGGAGAAGGTAAAGTAGGCAAGGTAGGAAGAAAGAATGCATGCACAAGAGAAAGAAGCACATTTCTATTTTTAAAAGACAGAATTGTTTCATGGGGAAGACACCAGTGTTTCGCTGTCAGATTGGCTGGGTTTTATTCCTGCCTCTGCCACAGACTAGCTTTGTGACCCCATGTAAGTCCCTTCACCTCTCTCTCGCTCTGGCCCTTTTTTTTTTTCATTTGTGCTTTTGGATTATGATAAAAAACATGCTCCAAGCACAGGTTAAATATTCACAGCCCTTCTCCTCCTTCAACTTGCTGTTATCATCATCATCATCATCATCATCATCGTCATCATCTTTTACAGGTGAGACAGTAATGTGTCCCAGTCTTCAGAGCAAAACATGGGCAGAGAAGCATCTGTGCTCTTAGCCCTTCCCATTCCCTCTTGCCACTAGGTCTCAGAATCCTGAATCTACCTGGAGGGCAGCAGTGCTGAAGGCAAGGAGGGGGCAGCCCACCTAGGCTGTCTGCAGGACCTTCTTACTCAGCTGAAGCTGCTGACAGCTATACTGCTATTTATTTATTTGGCTGCTGAGGACAGAAACAGCAGGAGATAATAATAAGAAAATCATAAAAATAGAGGGAAAACCAGCAGATAATATTCTGCAGAGGGATTTAACGGGGTGAAAAATTGTCTCTTGCCGAACTGTCTATGACTCTAAATGCTGTCTCCGAGATCTTTACTCTCCCTCCTCAACAGAGGCTTAAGGAAAGCAACAGGAAAACCTCTAAGCCAGTGTCTGGGGGTTTTGAAAATATGACAGGCAGGAGTCTGGGTTTTTCTCATCAGCATCTTTCAGTGGCATGGATGCAATCAGTCATTCGGTCTGTTTCTCTCTGAACAGGACCATTCCCTCCTCCTGCCACAATGAGTTGAAGGGAGGACACTTGGGAAATGCCACTCTACTTCCTATACCCTAGTCTTTGAATTGAGATGAATTTTTTCTTATGCTGCAAGAGTATGGTCAAATAGCTGGGAAGGTTGCAGGTAGCTTCCTGCTGGTGCTTTAGGAGGCAGGAGTTTCAAAACTAATCATGATCTTGTGGTGACTATATGGCATCAGCAAGGTGGGACCTGCTTGAACAGAAGTGGTGGCTGAGATTTAATTCAAACGATGCAGATCCCTTCTGCTGAAATCATCTTTGTCAGATTCCCCCAGCCATGCTGAAAGCTCCCTCTCACAAGCAGATGGGTGGAAGCTTGGGAAGTGCCTGTGATGCTGTTGTGCTATTGTACTGTCATAGTATGATGTGAACTTTATGGCTTTTGGAGGTATGAGGACAGGGTAGGGCAGCTGTCTGGGTCGGCTAAGGCAGGAAGAATCCAGCTCATTCTGTAAGATTGACTGTAGAGACTCAAGTCAAAAGGAAATTAAACCCAGCTTTTTGTTTTACTTTCCAATACAAATTGTATGCCAGACTTGGAGAGTCTGTGTTTGATTCTCATCTCCGCTAGAGGCTTCAAGTTTGATTTTGAGGAATTCATTG
Organism: Cettia cetti; assembly: GCA_013401135.1. Taxonomy (NCBI): domain Eukaryota; kingdom Metazoa; phylum Chordata; class Aves; order Passeriformes; family Sylviidae; genus Cettia; species Cettia cetti. Next base: position 123,272 of record VZUI01001043.1, read on the forward strand.
AGTCTTGCTTTCCTCTTTCAAATGAGCACAGTCATTCTTGCCTGTCAGGAAGACTGGTGAATAGAAATTCACATGCAAGGTGCCCAGGTAGAATGTTGCTGATGGATTTAAATGTCTAGAGTTTACCACAGATGTAAAAATACTCTGAGCTCCCATTTGGCAGCTCCCTCTCCTTACAAGGTTCTTTCTTACATGCTGTTATTTCCTCTGTATGTCCCAAGCAGTGATATTTTTCTTAACAGCCTTAATTGATCTGTTGGAATATAGGAGATCACACATCAAGCTGAGCATTGTGTGTCAGTCCCGAACCAATTTACTGTTTCTTTTACTCTATAATTTTTCTGTTTCTTCTTTTTCCAAGGAAAACCTAATGTAAATGCAAAGGGCTTGACTGCTGTAAAGCAGTCAAGTGTTGAGAGGAAGATGCTCTTCCAGAGTGAAGAGGAGGCATCACCTCCATAGGACAAACCCCAAAGATATATCAGAAAGCTGTTAGGGGCTGAATTTACTTTAAACCCTGTGTGCAAAGGACCTTCCTCTCTGAGAATGTGTTCACTTGGAAATAAGTTGGCCCAGTCACTGTGGTTTAGCTCATTTGATGTGGTATATCTGTTCCCCAGAACAATGTTCTTGCAGTTGAACTAACATAGGTGCAGGTTCCTTTGTCTCTTTGTGGAGGGAAGAGCTGAGGTTTAATTTAAACGAAGGTCTGTTTTTACAACCAGAGATTAAAGAACTCCATTGAGATCTACTCCATTAAAGGAGCACTTTATTCAGCAAAACGTGAATGTGGAGGCTCTTTAGATAAATCACAGCCTGCTGGACTTGTTTTGGACATGGGGATGGCAGGGACATGCAGCAGTACAGCATCTCCTGACTTCTGAATGCATGTGAATAGGGAGGGGAAGCAAGCTGTAGGATTTTTGAATGATCCTTATAGTCCTGCCTGAGGCTGGCATGCAGCTCTCAGGCAGCCATCAGGTACAAGGGCTCCATCCTCCTGTCTTGGACAAGGCAGTTCATCAGATTGCAGGCAGAGACCTGGTAAGGACAGACTGAAAACATCCCCTTCAAGAAGATTTGAAGTCTGAGGTCTTGATCTTCCAGCCATTTGACGGTTCTCATATGCTTGTCTGGAAGAAGATGGTAAAGCAGTGTGTTTCCAAACAGAAGTCAGTTAACAGCTCTCCACTAGAACACAAGGTTAGGGTCCATCCTGCCTAAAAATGGTGAGCTGTTTGTAGTCCGTATCTTTTTGTAAAGATGGAAATTATTCTCTCAGTCATAATTACTCTGTAAAAGAACTAGATAGGATGTAACAGAGAAATTGTTTCTTCTCATGCCTATGGCGACTCAGTTAATTCTGGTATCTTTGATCAAGCAATTCAGTGACAAAGCTATTGAGGAAAATTACATTCTTCTACTGAGATATTTTGCATGGACTGTGCAGCATCTCCAAACCCAGTGTGTGCCAGCAACACACTCAAACAAGCAATTCTCTGCTTTTTCCCAGACAACTGTGCTGCCTTTATACAGTTTGGGGAAACACAGAAAGAACTCTATTTGTTCAAAGTCCTGAAGTGTTGACCAGCAGGAAATTCACTGCTGATAGACTCTCTTGGCAGTGAAAGACATCATAAATTACCCCAAATAACCTGCATTTCAAAAACATTATTTGCAGAATTAAAAAAGAGAGTGCAGATCAGGACAATAAGATCCCAGGAAGTCCTCAAGGAAACTTGTAGAAATGCTGCTGCCAAACCCCCTCGGAGTTGCCAGTGTGACCTGTTGTTGCTGGGAGGCCTTATTCTGGCCAGTCTTTGTACCCCAAACATGCTCTGGCATCACTCTTTGCAGGGATGAACAGAAAAGGACAGGGGGGTTTCAGCAGGCTTGGGAACACTTGCTATTTACATGGAAACAGCGGTGTTCGGATCAGGAAGTATAGGGCCACCATATGGCTGCTTTCCCAATAGCCTTCTCTGACAATCAGTGCCTCTGTCCTGCCATTGCCCCCTTGTTACAGCATCTCGGGTGTGCTAGCAGAAGGCCTTTTGAGCTACTGAATTGCGGTCACAGTGTCAATATACTGTTGGTGCAGGGGGCACGGTAGGTTTTTGTGACAGGGCCAGTGCAACCCCATCCCCTTGGAGGCTATCCAGCTGTGCTGAGAGCATGCTCTTCAAGGGCACCACTGCTCATCTTGCCAGTGCCACGTGCCAGCGTGGGGAAGGCACAGAGAGTTTGTTTGTGGAGTTATTTCACCTTCACCAGTCCCCTAAGATAGACTTCTGTCCCTGTTGCCTGTTTCTCCCACCACTTGCTAGCCTGCTCCCTGGGCTCAGCTGGAGGGAGCTGTGAGCTCTTTGGGAGGGCAGTCATGGGGTGTGCCTGCCTGCAGCAGGACCCAGGGCGGGCACTGGGCATGGTCTCGGGGCTATAGGTCAGCACAAAAAAAACGAAGGCAGCAAGCTATGGCAGGAATTGTAAGGGCTTATCTCTTTCCACTTTATTTTCATGTGGGAGGGTAAATACAAGCTGCTGCTGGCAGGGCTTCCAATTTAATTTGAACCAAATGAAAATGAATACTTTTTAACAGAGAATTTTCTTGATCGGGTTAACAACCCCCTCCTAGTTCTCTGCTCTCAGCACCAAACTGTCACCCATTAGTCCCTTCATCTCTGTCCCACCCCCATCACCATTGTGACCCATGTTACCAGACATCTGTTGTGAGGGCCTGGTTTGCAGTCAGTCACTGTCCAGGCAGGCCAAGCGTCTGCAGCTCCTGCCATGTCAGGCTTTCAAACTGCCATTTCCATCCCCCAAAATTTCTAATCAGTGCAAGGCACCAATCAGTGCAAGTCAGTTCAGAAAACTGCATTTTTGGTGATTCATCCATGTTTGCACAGAGATCCTCAGACACTGCTAGCAAGAAAATACAGATGTGGCTCTCCACTGTATGGAGTCATTTTTTTGCCTATACCATCTGGCTTTTTGTGTCAAACACATATATAGTGAGTGTGACAGTGATAGTCATGAGGAAAAGGATTTCCTCATTAAGGGGCAGAAAGCAGAAAGGAGGCTGGATCCAGAATGCCTGTGAATTTTCAGAGCCATCAAATCCATTTGGGATGGAGGAGCATTGTGTTTGAGTTTGTCAGAGCAGGGCTGTCGCAGGGATCAGAGGCTGTCCTTGGTGGCCTGTCACTGGTGAGTGATTACTGCTTTCTCTCACCTGTGTCCCAAACTTCATCTCTCATGGCTGATGCTTTCCCCTCTCTGTATTCCCTTCACACGCCAGCACTCATCCAGCTAGCAGAGAGGCAGAGAGTGAGTGCAAGAGCTGGCAGGGAGTCAATATATTTCAGTGTTTTATTACTACAGAGCTGAAGTAGCATTTAGTTGGTTAGGCTCCGCACAGAGTGAGCAGTCTAAGTGACTCAGATATCAGGGCCAACAATTAAAGGCGCAACAAAAAATCCATGGATTAATTAGCAGGTCAATGGTGGTTGAGTAGTTATTGCTAAATTACAAGGTTTGCATGTAAGAGACAGGATTGATCACTGGTGTCTGCTGGCTCCTCTGGCTGTGTGTTAGATATGTGGGTTGGGCAGGGGTGGGTTCCCACTGATGGGGTGACAGTGAAGGGGGTCAAGAAAGGTAGGGGAGGGGACTGCCCAAGGTTTGTCACTCCCCTGCCACAAGGATGCTCATTGCGCTTGTTTAACAGAGGTTCAAAATAAAATTGATGCCATCTGGCAGGCAGCTCTGCTCCTGCTGCAGCTCTGTGCGGCCTTGGGGGGCTGGCAAGGGGATGGGAGAGGGGGAAGACCCAGGGAGTGGAATAAATGACATGGTGAGCATCCATTGAAGTGTCCCCTCTCAGCACCAAAGTAAAGGGTCTGTTGGAGTGGTATCATGTCCAATGACATAGTTTTGAGCAAAGGCTGAAAGGGCATCGAGACATGCACACACTCCTTACTCTGTCATGAAATACTGGAACATTTCATAGAAAAAGGTGTATACACAAAGCATCACATCCACAGTGGAACACAAGGGTCTTGTAGACAGAGAAAAGCAAGCAAGGAGAGTCTTGGGAAACAATCTTTTCCCTTTTGGGGTGCAGGAGGTTCTGGGAAAGAGGCACAAAGAGTGTCTTTCCTGGTGTAGAACTGACGGGAAAATACTATTTGCTCACTGCTGCTATAATTAGTAGCTCTGCAGTGATGACAGCTGGATTAGAAAGAAAAAACTCATCCCTGAGGTCTGCACATAAATGCAAAGCAGGCAGTGACAGGGGAAAGAAAGAGAAAAGGAGAGGGATGTGGCCTGATGGATACAGTACTGGGGGACTCCGCTCTCCCTGTGTTGGAAGCTCACCAGATTGCACTAATGTGCATAATAATCAAGCTGTCAGAGCCCTCACTCCAGCTCTGCTCCGAGGCAGGCAGTGCCGAGAACATTTTATCTCGTTTCCGAATTACTTTTTATGCCCAGTAAAATGCTGTTTTCATATCAATTAATAATTCAGCTAATAACACCATTAAGAAATCCGCCTTTCGCTGGGAGCCATTTGGAGGGGACGGCATAGGAGGGGCAGACACGGCACTAGGGAGGCTTCAGGCTGATGCTGCTCTGGGCTTGCGGGTCGCTGTTCCCGTGCAGAGATGCCCAGTAATTAAACGTGCGCGTCAGGGAAGCCAAGAGTTAAGGGTCCCGTGTCTCTCCACGTGACAGAGGCACCATGTAGCTGCTGGCAAATCACTTAACCGCTCTTTGAGCTTAAGTTTTCCTCAGAAAAGTAAGGCTTGTGCTACTTTCGTCATGTTCTGCAAAGGAATGTATCACTAAATGTTACAGTGCTGCTGTCACACAGACCAGGTCTTACTTATGCAACAATATGTGCCATGCCAGGCCTTTGCAGAAACAAAATACCAAGGCTTAGTGGGTCAGCTGGGATTTACTGTCTCCTGCATACCAGCAGAAATCTCAGTGCATTCAAAGACAGCTATTTTTATCCTGATTATGAGAGTCCAAGGATGAGGCCTACTCTGTAGATCATATATTGGTTGAGAGTATGATTATGATTAATTTGAAAGTGATACAATTATACAGGTGCAAATCTCACTATAAGCGAAGTAATCTCTTTGCAAATGTGCCATGAATGTATATTAATCTATTCTTCCTTTCCCCATACTGTGCAAGCCTAGCTGCATCTCTTCTAGGGAATTCTGTAATAGTAGTTGTATTCCATTACAGTTCCAGTAATGCAGCCCATGGTGGTATATGAAGCTTGTGGGGGATGTTTAAGTGCCACTCTGTGCTATCCTGGACTGGAAGAAGTGCACAGTTTCTGATCATGAAAATGCTGATTTGACTTTGTGGGTGAAAGGAGTCTCTTACTTTCTCAGGAGGTGACCCTTGGCATGGTCAGTTTTCCTTCTTCTCTGGAAATTCAAGTTAGGCAGGCTAACTCTTGAGGATAAATAAATAATCTTTGTTTAGTTATTTATTCCTCACAAAGATTTAGTCCTGGTTGATTTATTGCTGGTCCTGGCTATACACCTATAAATCAGTGTTCAAGAAAGTGACAAATCCTTGCTGCACTCTGTGTTCATGAAACTGCTATGAAAGAGTCATAATAATGCTTTAGGCCTGTACAGCTTCTGCTCATCTTGCCTAAGAGCCCTCCCTTATGTCCTCCCTCTGGCTTCTTCAAGTGATGGATCTTTGCAGATTTGTATCTTTGGGTTTTGTCCTTGTGTTCCACACCAAGATGCTTTGTCTTCAGGAAAATCTTGAAATACAGGGAGAGCACTGACCTCAAGATCATCTCTGCCCTCTTTCCATTCCATAGCAGAGCCCGCTTTGCCAAAATCAAGACTACCAAGGCTTTCCATTGCAGCTGTAGTTAAGGTAGTACATGAGAGAACCACAAGGCAGAGTGACTCAATCCATCCTTCCCTTAACAAGATCTTTTCTTGCTGCAGTTTCCTTTGGTAGACTTCAAGACCTGCACCCTGCTGTTCACAGTCAGAATAATTTGTGCCTGTCCGTGTGGTTAATGTTGTTATGGAGCTTCTTTCTCTCTTTCTCTCTCTCTCTCTTTTTTTTTTTTTAATAGAACAAGATGTTGATGAAAACACCTGCTCAGTTTTGCTTTTCTTAATGAATAATCTCTATAAAATTAAATGGCACCACAGACCAATTACAGCAGGGAAGAGAGAGAGTGGCCATGCTAAGAGAGCTATCATAGATCACTCCTGTTTCTTAATATGTCAGGAATCTCCTAACAAGGTGCCAGGATGTGGGAATCACCTGGGAAATAAAGATAAGCAGCATCTGCATGTTTCAGGGACGTCCACTAACCATATTTTCTCTCTCTTTTTGTCTTCTAGGTAAGTGAAGCTTTGATTTTCCTGTGCATAGAGTACCAGTTGACTGGGCATGATGGACTGAGAAGGTGATGTGTTCCTTGGCTCAAAGGCCACAGGGAAGGGTGTCCAACCTCAGGTGTTCATGGCTCTCCAGTTCGTAAGTCTTTGCTAGAAAAATGTTGGAAAAAGATATTTTGTGACTGTGTGATCCAGTGGTTGGGATGGTAAAGCTGCATTGCTTTATACCTTGTCAGTAAGTCATTGCCTGTTTTGGGGTGCTTACAGCATACATATGTAGATGGTTGTCCTGGTCTGAGGTAATGGAATATCATCTATGGTCGAAAGTATATCTAATCTTTATTTGTCACCATTCCTCTTCCCCAGGCTGTTTATAACAAGATCATTGAACATTACCCATGCATTCTGTCTTTAGCATGGGTGCCAGAAGGGCGTGCTGGTCTTGGAACTGGCACTTGTGCAATTCCTGTCTTGTGGTGACAGTAGTGCCCCTGTAGAGCTGCAGTGCAAGTTGTGTGGGAACAGCAGGCTGTAGTGTGCCTTCCAGGCTGATTCCCCTTTCAGACACCATGTTCTTGTGGTGCATGACCTAAGCCTGACAAAGTACTTTTGAAAATATATTTTTACCACTCTTATTTCCACTTGGCATTCAAGTCCTGATGACAACATTTGAAATCAAGATTTATGTCCCTATGGACTTAACATGCAGTGAGCTGCAGTTCATTCTTTGGCTTTTCAAGTTCCTTACAGCTGTCTCTATACCATCCACCTTGTTACATACTGAGCCCATACAGCTCTCCAGGGAGTAGCTTTGGGTTTGTGCATTTGGCTTCCAGGATCGTACAAATAGTGTATCATTCAGGGCTGCTCCTCCTCTTTTTAAGCCCACAGGCATTATGTGGTCTACCACATAATGCTGGTGTGGGAGATCAGCAAATAACATGTTTGGAAATCCAACTATGAGTGAACTACAGAGTTTTGTGTATAGATATAAATTCTAGTCATACAGAAACATCAAACAGACTTCATATATTATTTTAATTTTTTTTAACTTTTCACAGTAGGAGACAGTATTGAATAACTGATTTTAATTTATATTATTTATACAGGGTGTGTATGTGCTTCTGCTTACAGTTGCAGTGTTGTGCTCCTGTTTATTTAGAGCAGCTTTCCAGATTATCTGTGCTATCTTACTGAGTTGAGCTAGCAAAATAAGAACTGCTCTTTGTTCTGGTTATGTCCAAAAATGAAGGTTTATGATAATGTGGCATTTCCCAAGCATGGTCATCATTACTTAGCATTCCTGCTGGGATATCCCTGCTGTCTTTGCAGAGGAATTCTGTTGGATGACTGAGGTTCTGTTTCAAAACAAGGAAATGGATGGGAAAACATTTTTCTGAGCAGACCAGATGGAATAATAAGGGTTTGAGAAGCTATATGGAGGCCAAGTTTGAGATACAGACTTGAACCACTCAGCTAAGTCTAAGGGAAAGAGAGTAAGGAACAAGAACAAATAGAATTTGTGTTTTGTATTACCCTGACGTTTTCCATCTTGAGTCCACCAGTTTTGCAGCTTCAATACAGCTGTTTTGTATTCAAAGTTGGTTCTTTTTACTGTTGCATTATCTGGGGCAGATATTACCTGAGGGACAGATTGTGAGGCTTGTGCCTGTTCCCTCTGTCCTAGAGGCTATGTGAGTGGGGCAAGCTGTCTTTCCGTAACACCTGTGTTACTTGCCTGTGTGTGCCAAGCTTTGGACTTGTCTCTGTATTCAGAATTTTCCTCTGGCCATCTTATCTGGAGCAGTCTCCTATAGGGCTCTTTGTGCTTTGGCTCTTCCCTTTGGATTGAGTTTGCTGCAAAGAATATTATTGCCGGTATGAGGCTGACATTTCCCTCTGACGAGCTTCAGGATGTACATCACACGTACAAACGTGAAAACAGAAAAGCGGATAGTGTAGTATATTAGCTGAACTCAATAGGGTTTTCAGTGCAGAAGCTGACAGACCAAAACCTAGAATCCCCACCTCCCTGACACTTTAATGTATTCAGATCCCTGTTGCACATTGTAGCCATGACAGACGATTCCAGGGCAGAGACACCTTGTGCAGTGACATCGTCACAAAGCTGTGTAATTAGTTCAGAAGCTACAGAGCCAGAGAGAATCGTCTTCTGTCCATGTTCAGATGCAGAGTTCAGCGAAGAAATGCTTTTGCATTTGTTGCAGCCAAGTCCTGTTGCATAACCAATGCCTCAATATCACAGCTGGGGGTAGCAATTTCTGCTTTCCCTCTGACCTAAAGGAAAACGGGAGTCTCAGCTGGAAGATCCACAACAGGGTGTGACAGAGTCCTGACATGGGCCCCAGGAACCCAGATCTTCCCTCTGAATCTCTTTTCGTAGTCCAGTGTGCATGTTCTCAGTAAGAGGAGCAGCCTAGCCCACACTTTTCTGCCCTCTCAGCTGCACCAGCATGTCTCTGTGCAGGTCTGTACTGCTGTACAAAGCCTCTCTGTAGGAAATCCCCCTCAGTGCTCTCTTTTGCTTTGTTACTCTTCAGCCAGATCAGTTCTTTTATCTGATTCATAGCACAGTCTCACAAAGTTCTGCTGTCACATCCTAGATGTATACATAGGGACAAGATAAAGTGAAGGGAGAGACAGGCTGTGATTGGGTTGAGAATGTGTTATATAAGAGACAACTTTATTTCCTGGTAATTTTTTTCATATCCCTTATTGTTTCCTTCATAGCTCCTGCTGTCCTTTGATATAATAGTGTTCTTAGTCCAAAAAGACTCAAGGTTTTAAAAATCATAAATATATATGGAATTCCATTTATTTAGCATCTGGTTCTCCAACATCTTGGTGATTAGGAATTTTTCTGAAAGGCTTTAAATGAGTTCCTTAATCACATGACCCAAAGAGCTGGCACTTTTAAGAAAACCCTAAAGCTGTGGTGAAATTAAATAAATCAGTTGAGCTGCCATTTGTTCAAGCAGCATCCTTCTATGGACACTGAGGAGTAAGGAAGAAGTCTTTGCCCAAACAGGAATACAAAAGAAATCTTCAAATCATTTATGGCAGCTTCCTTATCGTTATCATTAGAGCTAATGCCATCATCATTTTCCCCAGTGATAGCAGGGCCTCTGGGGCCTCTCTGTTTCCTGACAGTGGAGACACCCATGTGCATGTTAATATGCAGCTCTGCTTATGCTAATGGCTGCTATTTGTAACATTAATATTTTTTCTACCATAAAAAAAATAACAACAATAATAATAATGCTTTGTCTTGAGGATTTGAGCTCTAATGTGCTTTGCAGGATTTCAAGGGGAAGAAAAAAGCCTCTGACCTAATTTTTTATATCCTTGAGGGGAAGACCAAATTTGCAGGTGGTGTAGGTGCTGAAATGCTTGCACTTCTCATAAGCACTGGAAAGGTCAGTGGGGAAACTGCTCTACCTCGTGCATAAGGTGAGCAGCAACATCATTCACTGTGATTGTTCCAGTTTCCTGCTGGAAGGTCCTTTTTGGACTGAGTCAGCACAAGGGGCTATGCTCCTCATGGTCAGCCCTCTCGCCTGGGCTGCACTGATGAGCAACACACTGGTGCTTGCTCTGGGGAATAGAAAAGTGGGGGAAGCAACCACTTCTGTATGGGTATGTCTCTGTTGAGTTTTGAGTACTCCCTGGGTGGCTTCAAGACCAGTCTGTCTGACCTTGCAGTCAGCAAGCCCAACAGTATGCCTCTGGGCATGCTCTGTGTGCCTGGATGTGATGTGGCATGAGACATGGATCTGGGAGCAGATGTCTTCCTTTTGCTCTGGAGAAAAGGTCCATGATGAATGGCACAGGTCTTGTTCCTACCCTGTTTACCCAACAAACCACCATTGTTGGTTTTGTTCTGATACCATCCCCTACTGAAAAAAAATTTCATTTCCAAGTCCTTTTCAGTAATTGTTTCTGCAGTCACTGTAGCCATCATCATTCTGCTCCTTGAGGTGCTGTGCAAATGCAGGTCAGGAAGGCTGGGGTTTTCTCAAAGGGCTTCAGTTTTTTAACTCCCTCAAGCTTTTGGATTTGGATTGCTGAGTACCTGTTTTATTTCCAAGCTTCAGCGTATTCCCCTGGCCTCTGGCCAAATGTACAAGTGATGCAAACAGGGAACATCAGGTATAGACTGCAAAGGGATAAACAAAAAAAAAAAAAAAAAAAAAAAAAAAAAAAAAAAAAAAAAAAAAAAAAAAAAAAAAAA